>CAWUFW010022461.1:0-95092 GCA_963921515.1 Calotriton arnoldi | reverse complement strand
GTTTGTGTTGAGGGGATGTGTGAGGTGAGCTGCTTGTAACTATGGTCAGTGCTGTGAGTCCTCCTTCCCCAGCCAGCCAGATATCCCACCATGCAACGTGCTTGCATTGCAGAGAGTGCAGTTGGACTTTCAGGATGTCAGGCAGTGGTGTTGTGCTGTTTGTTGGTGCACAGTTCCCAGCAGGGCCTCCTGTGCTCCCCACAGCAGTAGCCAGTGTCAGCCATCTTGTCAGTCCTTATCCACTCCCGTGTGATGTGAGCATGGTTCAGGGTGGTGTTGATGGGCCAATTGTGAGGGTGAGCGGTGATCTGTGACTCCAACTCCCATCATGCTATTGCCTACACCCCCTTCCCAGCGCATGCCCGTACTTCCTTCCTTTGGACTCTGCTTCCCTGTGGGGTAGTGTGCCTGTGCTGACAGGAAGGCTGACAGTGTTGTCCTTGCGTTTGTTTGGCTACAAGTCCCAGGTGTGTCCCTGTGCTTCACCACAGCATTACGCCAGGTGGTGGTTCTTTGTGGGATCTTCATTTGGTATGTGAGGCATTGCATTCTCCCGAGGTGGGTTATGTGGAGTTTGTGTTGAGGGTGTGTGAGGTGCGCTGCTTGTAACTATGGTCAGTGCTGTGAGTCCTCCTTCCCAGCCAGCCAGATATCCCTGCCATGCAACGTGCTTGCATTGCAGGGAGTGCAAGTTGGCTTTCAGGATGTCAGGCAGTGGTGTTGTGCTGCTGTTTGTTGGTGCACAGTTCCCAGCAGGGCATTGTGCTCCCCACAGCAGTAGCCAGTGTCAGCCATCTTGTCAGTCCTTATCCACTCTCTGTGATGTGAGCATGGTTCAGAGTGGTGTTGATGGGCCAATTGTGAGGGTGAGCAGTATCTGTGACTCCAACTCCCATCATGCTATTACCTACATCCCCCTTCCCAGCATGCCCGTACTTCCTTCCTTTGGACTCTGCTTCCCTGTGGGGTAGTGTGCCTGTGCTGACAGGAAGGCTGACAGTGTTGTCCTTGCGTTTGTTTGGCTACAAGTCCCAGGTGTGTCCCTGTGCTTCACACAGCATTACCCAGGGTGGTGGTTCTTTGTGGGATCTTCACTTTGGTATGTGAGGCATTGCATTCTCCCAGGTGGCTTATGTGGAGTTTGTGTTGAGGGGGTGTGTGAGGTGAGCTGCTTGTAACTATGGTCAGTGCTGTGAGTCCTCCTTCCCAGCCAGCCAGATATCCCACCATGCAACGTGCTTGCATTGCAGGGAGGGTGCAAGTTGGCTTTCAGGATGTCAGGCAGTGGTGTTGTGCTGTTTGTTGGTGCACAGTTCCCAGCAGGGCCTGGTGCTCCCCACAGCAGTAGCCAGTGTCAGCCATCTTGTCAGTCCTTATCCACTCCCTGTGATGTGAGCATGGTTCAGAGTGGTGTTGATGGGCCAATTGTGAGGGTGAGCAGTATCTGTGACTACAACTCCCATCATGCTATTGGCTACACTAATCTCACCAGCATACACAGAATTCCTTCCTTTAAGTGAGCTTCCCTGTGAGGTGGTGCTCTAGTGGTGGCAAAATATCAGGCAGTGTTTGTTGGTTTATGTTGGTGCCACTGCCTTGCTCTATTTGTTATTAGGTTTGTACATGTCATGACACAGTTACATATCACTATGAGATGGCATGTATTGTGTTTATCTAACTGACATACACATCTTGGGATGATTATCTTTTGGCTGCTGTTGATTTGCTAGGGGTGGATGTGGTTTGACTGTCCCCTTGACAGTGATGTGTGTGTATTGGCACACAATATTGTGTATATTAGTTGTGTACCCACCAGGCTCTGGGATGTCTGTTAGTCCATATACGCTCACTGGTGGTAGGATGGCCCGCACCTTCTCCTCCCAGGGCCTGAGGTATACTGGTTTTGCAGAAGGGCCACTGCTGGTGTGCTGGCTCAGGAGGTAATCCTTCTTGAGTAGGTCTCTTGACCCTCCTGCGCACATCATACCACCTGTTCTGGATGTCTTCCTTTGTGCGGCAAACATGGTGATTGTGCGTTCACCCTGTCGACGATCCTCGCCCACATCTTGGTTTTCATGCGACATGGGGGTCTGTTGGACCAATGTGCCAAACAGCTGTGGCTCTACCCTCAGGATCTCGCTCTACCATGACTTCCAATTCACTATCTAGGAACTTTGGATTCTTCTTTAGGGGCATGGTGATGGGTGGTGGTGGTGGTGATTGATGTGTGTGTGTGCAAGTGAGGGTGTGTGTGTGTAGGTTTTGCTGTGTGTGTGTGAGGGTGCTATTTGTTGTGGCGCTAATGGTGTGTGGCTTTTGTGTTGGATGAGCTGTGTGTGTGTCTGTGTTTGCTGTGTGATGGTGTTCTGTGCTGGCAGGTCAGTGGGATTTGCAAAGGATCATGGTAGGGATTTGTGGGCTTTATGTAGGTGGAGTTGGGGTGTGTACTTGTTCCATTTTTTTCACCCCCTGTATTTATTGGCTTTGTCATTGCTTGTTTGGCCCTTTTTTTGTATTTTTTCATTTGTGATTATTGTGCATGTAGGAGTCGTTCTATGACTGAGTAGGACGTTGCAGTTGAATCCCGTACGCGCTCTCCGAGTCGCTCCTGCTGTGTTTCAGCTCAGTTTCATATGCGGCGTACGCGTCGGTCGCGGAGTATTGTGTTTGTTCGGCTGGGTTTGGTATGCGTGGTCGGTCGTACGGCTTGGGCTCCGTATCTAATCGGTCTGAATTTGCACTCCATTGCATCGTACTCGCGCTGGGTCGGAGTTCGCGAGTACGCTTTCGCTCGGATTATTTCCTGATGCGCGTCGGTCGGTTCGACTCGCGTGGTTTCCCGGCCGGATAGCTTGTTTCCTGGCCGGGTCGGTCTGTCGCCTTGAGATCCATACGAGTCGGTCGTGGATTCCCATGCATTTCCATCGTACTTCCCAGGTCGGGCAACGCCGGTACGTGTCGGTCGGACTATTATCCCGCACCGAGTCGGTCGGTATTTTCCGGCCCGAATCGGATTCGCCCCATTGTATTTTTATTATGTATTTATGATTATTAAAAGTAATATTTAGAATTAATTACAACTGAGATAACTATATATTTTAATATAATTAATGATACATTCATTGTTAAATTGAAGATAGTTTAATAAAATATGCTAAAATAAACTAAAAAATATGTTTTATTTTTGGATAATTTATTTACCATTAAATTAATTCATTTATATCTTTACCTATGCATCATTTTCCTAGGGAAAGTGCAGCAGCATCAGTGTTTGGCCATGTGTGGTGCTTGACTTGCTCCAACTCTGAGCTGGTGTACATTTACTACTATTTTGAGTTCTTTTGTGGTGTAGTAACTTAAGAAGTGCGGTTTGTGAATAGCAATGGGCGTACTCTTTTTTCGTAGGTGCTTCTCCCTCTTTAAATCCCCTCCCTAGTCTGCCTAAATCCTTCCTTATTCCTCCCTAAGCCTCACCCAAATACTAGTAGGTGTGCCCATAGAAAAGAATGTGTGTAATGTTCACCGACCCTTTTTTTAACATAGTACGTCAATAATGTGATGTTGAGTTTGATTGGGTTTTATCTTCTCAGAAGAGTTATGTATTCATCAATCGTTGTTCCGCTACAATTAATTGTTTTTAAATTTTATGTGTTGTATTGTATGTATATATTTAGTGATTAAATGTAAATCAAAATGTATGTATTAGAGAATAATGTTAAGTCATGTTTGAGTGCATTTGCAGCCCTGAAGAAGCTTATAATTGGGTGAAATGTGTTGGCTGCGTTCTCCTCAGTCACAAGACTGTGAATAAAGAAATTACGAGAATAAAAAGAAATTACAGATCACATAAAATAACTATCGATTCATCTATTTTGTTGATTGCTTAGCACTCTGCTTTAACCCATGAATTTTGTGGAGTTGACTCTCTACTGTGTTAGAAGCTTAGTTATGAATGGCATAATTTGGTGGCTAGTTATTTGAGGTTTGGCAACAACCAGTTCTGCAATCAAAAAGTCTATAACATACGTAGTGGTGCGGTATACGATACGGGTCCCCTGGCGGCCAAAATATGTTCAGGCTGTTCATGTATGCTGCACCAGTGTTTTGCAAGGCTTTGTATGTGTGCGTTAGGAGTTTCAATTGGCTGTGTTTGTGAATGGGGAGTCAGTGGAGCTATCTGAAGAAGGGTGAGATGTGGGTGTGGCATTGGAGGTTGAGTATGAGTCTTGTGGTGATGTTCTGAATGGTCTGAAGTCTGTGTAGGAGTTGCTGGAAGATTTCGGCATAGAGTGCATTGCAGTAGTCGAGTCTGCTTGCATGGATTGCTCCCTTTCCTGCGCAGCTCCGCCTGGAAGCTGCTGCCTCGAGCTCCCTGCTTCTGATCTACTGACCCCAGGGTCAGTGGTTTGAGGACCTCCTCCACCCGAAGGCACTACTGTCTCTCTTTTTTTCCGACTTTTTCTGCCTTTTCTTTCTTTCCCTTTCACCCTACATGCACTTCTTACACTTTGTCCTCTTTTTCTTCATGTGCTCTTCGGCGCGCTTGCTCCTGTGATCTCCGCAGCCCCGCCCCCCTCCAGTGCCACTTTCCCGCATTTTCCACCTCCCAGCTGCCCAGCCCCCCGCACACTACATTATGGTGGTCACTGTGAGGCCGCGCTGCTGGCGCACCAAAGGCAAACCCGCCTGCGCCCATCTGCACCTAGAACCGCACCCAGCGCCACAGACCCTGACCCTCGGACCTTCCACCGATATGACATCAACAACCTCCTCGCCCTCAAATCCGGACCCCACGTCACCTTCTACCTTGCATCACCAAAGGACACCCAAGGACCCTTCTCCTGTCGAAACTGCAGCTATACCCTGTCCCACCTCCACACTCCAGCTCCTCCCGCCACCCAACCGACCAACAGCAGACCCGACTAGCTCCACATCCCGACATCGCCTTCTTCATGGAAACCTGTACAAAATCCCAGCTCTGGCCCAGACATCACCACTGCCATCCCCGATGGCTACAAGATTACTCGCAAGGACTGCACCAATCTACCAGGAGGAGGAATTGCCATTGTCCACAAAAACACCCTCTGCCTAACCACCCACTCGGACGACCCAATGACAACAATGGAACATCTGCACTTCCAGATCCAGACCAATCCCAACACCATCCTCCGCGCCACCCTCGTCTACAGACCACCTGGCCCCGCCTGCCTTCACTGAAGCCATCATTGACGTCATAGCCCCCCAGGCTCTCGCATACACCGATTACATCCTACTCAGCGACCTCAACTTTCACCTGGACAACCCCAATGACCAGAACACTGCATCCCTTCTGGAGAACATCGCCAACGTAGGACTCAGCAGCTAATTACCGCTCCAACCCAAGCAGCAGGACACACGCTTCACTCCATCTTCTCCGCCAGCGGAAACATCATCTACAGCCACACCAACGAACTCCTCTGGACTGACCACCATTGCATGCACTTCGCCTTCACCAAATCCACCATACATCAATGCCCTCACTGCCCCCCCGGCTGTGCTGGAACAAGGTCACTGAAGAACAGCTCACCTCCTCCCTCAGCACTACCACACCGCCGACAGCCACAGATGCCAATACTGCAGCACGCAACCTCTACCGGTGAATCACCAACTGCTCTGACACTCTGGCAACCGTTAAGAAGAAACACAGCAAGTAACACTCCAAGAAAGCCAGCTGGTTCACTCCCACCCTCCACGAGTCCAGACGCATCTGCAGACAACTAGAGAAGAAATGGAGAAACAACAAAACCCCAGACACCCATACAATCTTCAAAGCTGAAATCACTGCACACCACTTCCTCCTCAAAACCACAAAGAAAACAACCCTCCAGGACAGAATAAATGCCAACGCACACAGCAGTAAAGAACTCTTCACCATCGTCAAGGAGTTTTGTCAGGCCCATCAGCAAGACCACTGACGTCCCACCCTCCCAAGACTTCTGCGACAAACTCGGCGCCTTCTTCCACCGCAAGATCAGGCAGCTCTATGATAGTTTTGATACCCAAGACCCTCCCACCAATCCCAACACCACCGCACCCAACTATGCCGTACCCCAACAGATCCTGCCCAATTGGACCCCTCTCACCACAGACGACACCTCAAGACCATGAGGAGCATCCACTCTGGATCCCCTGCAGACCCATGCCCACACCACATCTTCCATAGAGCAGCCACCGATATTGCCACCGAGCTCCCCCACACCATCAACTGCTCCTTCAAGACTGTCACCTTCCCCGACAACTGGAAACACGCCAAGATCAACCTCTGCTAAAGAAACCATCCGGCGACCAGACAGACCTCAAGAACTTCAGACCCATCTCCCTGCTCCCCTTCCCAGCCAAGGTCAATGAGAAGGCCATCAACACCCAACTCTCTGATTACATCGAAACAAACCACATCCTGGACATTTCCCAATCTGGCTTCAGAAGAAACCACAGCACCAAGACCGCACTTCTCGCCACCAACGACGACATCTGCTCCCTCCTCGACCGGGGCAAAACCACAGCCCTCATCCTTCTGGACCTCGTGGCCACCTTCGACACCATCTCCCAACGCACCCCAATCACGAGACTCCACAACGTCTGCATCCGCGACAAGGCCCTGGACTGGATCCACTCCTTCCTCACCGGTCGAAGACAGGGAGTCAGACTTCCCCCGTTCCTCTCTGAAGCCATGGAGATCAGCTGTGGAGTCCCCCAGGGCTCCTCCCTGAGCCCCACCCTCTTTAGCATCTACATGGTCCCTCTCACGGCTATCATCAGGAACTATGGACTCAACATCGTCTCCTACGCTGACGACATCCAACTGATCCTCTTCCTCGCCAATGAACCCACAGTTGCCAGAAATAACTTCCACAGTGGGATGAAGGTCGTTGCCAACTGGATGAAAGCAGTTGCCTCAAACTCAACTTGGACAAGACTGAAGTCCTCATCCTGGGACCCACAACCTCAGCTTGGGATGACTCCTGGTGGCCATCCACATCGGGAACCCTGTCCACCCCCACGGATCAAGCACGAAACCGGCATCATACTTAACTCCTTGCTCCCAATGAACCACCAGATCAACGCCATCTCCTCGTGATGCTTCCAGACACTACGCCTGCTTCGAATGACATTCAGATGGATCCCCACCGAATCACCCACATACTCATAAGCAGCAGACTCAACTACGGCAACGCACTCTACCCCGACGTCACCCAGAAACTCCTCAGAAAACTACAGAACGTTCAAAATGCCGCAGCCAGACTGGTCCTCAACATCCCCCGCAGCAGCCGTATCACCGAACTCCTCAGAGAATGCCACTTGCTCCCAATCAACAACAGAATCACTTTCAAGTGCCTCACACACACCTATAAAGTCCTCCACAATGCAGGACCAGCACTCCTGAACCACCGCCTCTCATTCCACGTACCCACCAGACACCTCCGCTCTGCCCAGCTGGCCCTTGCCACCGTCCCTTGGATCCACAAGACTAGAACTGGAGGAAGATCCTTCTCCTACCTCGCCGCCAAGACTTGGAACACCCTGCCTCTCCACCTCAGACAATCCCCGTCGCTGACCCAATTCAGGAAGGATCTCAAGACCTGGCTCTTCGACTCAACCCCAGCACTCAGACGGATCAGCAGCCCCCTTTCCCCCCCAGTACCTTTAGACCCTCACGAGTGAGTAGCCGCACTTAACAAACCCTGATTGGTTGGATGTGGAAGCAGGCAGTGCTCACTGTGTTGACTTGTGCCATCATATTGAGCTTGTCGTCAAGGATCATCTGCAGATTTCTGGCATGGTCAGTGGGTGTTGGTCCTAAGTCTGTCAGCCACCAGGTGGCGTCCCATGGGGAGGTCCTGTTTCCGAAGACCAGTACTTCCATCTTGACAGAGTTGAGCTTCAAGCAATTGATTCTCATCCATTCTGCTACTATGATCATGCAATTGGTGAAGTTGGCTCTTGTGGTGGTTGTCTTGTCTGTCAGGAGAGGATGAGTTTGGCATTGTCAGTGTAGCAGATGAGGGTAATGCCTTGAGATCGGATGATGTTGACGAGCGGAGCCATGTAGATATTGACAGGGTAGGAATGAGAGATGATCCCTGGGGGACTCTGCAGATCAGATTGTTGTTCTCCGATGTGAAGGGGTTCTACCTGTGAGGAAGGAGCAGATCCATTTGAGTGCAGGTCCTTGTGTGTCAAACTGGTGGAGTCTTCTGATGAGTGTGTTGTGGCAGATCGTGTTGAAATCTGTGGAGAGGTCGAGCAGATTGAGGGACACTTTGTCTCCTCGGTCTATGATGGTCCAGAAGTTGTCGGTGGCTGCTATGAGTGCTGTTTCGGTGCTGTGTTTTTTTGGGAATCCTGGTTGAGTGTTGTCCAATGGGCGGTGTTGTTCGAGATGGGTTGAGAGTTGCTTTTTGATGGCCTTCTCTATCACTTTGACTGCGTAGGAGAGCAGCAAGATAGGACGGAAGTTGCTCAGTTGTCTCAGCCGACAGCTTCTTGAGGAGGGTGTTAATTGCTGCATGCTTCTAGTCTTCCGGTAATGTGGGGGATTTGATGGAGGTGTTGATGATGTGGGTGAGGGCGGTGCTGATGGGTGATGCACCAGCATTGTTGATGTGGTGTGGGCATGGGGTAGATAGTCTGCACCATCATCACTATATCTTCTTTGGTGAAAGTTTTCTATTCGGTCAGGTGGCTGTCTTGGTTGGTGATTTCCAAGGCTTCGATGAGATTGCTGGGTTCTAGTTGGTGTGCAAAGTTGCTGAATGTGTTTGTAATTTTGCTGTGGAAGAAGTTTGATAGGTCAAAACAGAGTTCTTGGGAGGGGGTGATGCTGTTGATGAAGGCTGAAGGTGTGGTGAAGTCCTTGACGATCAAGAATATCTCCTTGCAGCAGTTGGAGCTTCCTTCAATGAGTTCAGCTAGGTTTCTTTCCTTGGTGTCTCTCAGTTGCTGGTGGTAGCGTTTGACTACAGTCTTTTAGGTGGCTCTGTCGGTGGTTTCATGGCTGGCTCTCCATTTTCTTACTAGCTATTTGCAGGGTTGTTTGGAGTCTCAAAGATCCTTTGAGTACCAGCTGGCCTGCTTGTTGGTTCTTCTTTGCTTGTTGGGTTTGATGGGCATGAGGGTGTCTGCACAGTTCTTGATCCAGTTGTTGAAATTGGTGATGTCCTGTTTGAGGTTGTCATAGGGGTTAGGTTGATCCGTGCTGAGGGTGTTCGAGCCAGTTTGCTTCAGAACTGTGGCCCCAGCTGCGACAGAGTAGACTGATGTCGGTAGGTGCGCTGACTTGCAGCAAGTTGATTTGAAAGTGGATGATGGAGTGATTGGTTCATGTGAGTGGTGAGGTGTAGTTGTACTTGATGCTGTCACCGGAGATGAAGACAAGGTCCAGTGTGTGCCCTGCAATGTGTGTTGGTTCTGTGATGATCTAAGTAGGTCTAATATTGTTCAAGCTTTCCAGGAGTGCCGTGGAACAGGGTTGGGTCCTTTTTTCTAAGTGGAAGTTGAGGTCACAGTGTAATATGAAGGCTTTGGAGACTGTTGAAGGTAGCTCGTGGTCTGAGTGGTCGGTAGGCTATAGTTCCCTTCAGGGTGAAGTTTTTATAGATTTGCAGTTTGAAGTGCAGATGTTGATGAAAGGGGTGACACTTTCTGTGGACATTGAGCACTTAATGGTTCACTGCATATGGCCGTTACGGACCTCTCCCGTGCCTTTGAAATGGGGAATTGAGCAAAGTTATGGGCTATGATGGATAATATGGGGGTTGTAGTTGCACTGGTAGATTTGCTTAGAGGTTTACATTGGTGTACAACAGTTAAAAACGCTCCGGTCCTGATTGGGCATGTTCCTTTTCTGTAAGCTCAAATCGTGGTGTACGATAGGGCTGTATCCTAGCACCATTTTTGTTTTTATTCCATATAAATGGCCTGGATAGCTTTCTTGTAAATAGGGGAAATGATTTGCCACAGGTTGGGAAACTACCTGTCCCCAATCTTTTTATATGCTGATAATGCAGTACTCCTTGCAAGAACTGCAAATGGCCTTCAGATTCTGTTAGATGTAAAAAGTCCGTTTTTATATAGCGCAGCTACTCACCCTTACGGGTCTCAAGGCGCTGGGGGCCGGAGTGGAAATTAAGTGAGCTATTGCCCAGAGTCACATGGTGCTGAGCTGAGCTGCCGCCGGAGGCGGGGATCAAACCCTGAGCTCCGAACCCTGAACCCTGTGAACCCTGTGCTCCGAAGTCAGCTGCCCTGGCCGCTGCACCACACCTTTCCATTCACCAACTTTATGAAAGATCTCAATTTGAAGGTCAACTTGACTAAGGGCCTTATTTAGATCTGGGCAGACAGGTTACTTCATCACAACGGTGACAGATATCCCATCCACTGGAATATAAATACCATGGATATATTGGGATTTATATTTCGGCGCTGGGGATATCCATCACCATTGTCATGGAGTAACTCATCCGCCAAGTTTAAATCAGGCCCTAAATCTTTTAATAAGGTCAGTGGCCCAAAAAGCACTACATCTAGAACACATTCTATAGGAGGGACGTTAGTTGCTAAAGTTATAACTTTTAACTATCTAGGTATTATCTTAGATCCAGATCTAAAATGGGGCCACCTACTGAACTAGAAATTGTAGCTATTTTCAAGAGCAATTAAGGCAATTTTCCAGTTTGCTTCTAGTTAAGCCATAAACCTATAAAAGAGATGTTACAGTTGTACAGAATAAAATGTTTATCTGTGGGGATCTATGAGGAAGTAGGCTGGGGGCGTACCAAACCTGAAATTCTACAGCGTATGAAAATAGTTTTTAATGTACACTCCTTTCCGTTCCCAAGAGTGCTGCGGCCTACATGTGTCATATCTGAACTAGGAATGAACTATCTGGAGGATAAGAAAACCATAGCACTCAAAACGAAATGTTCAAGAAATGAATAATAGTCCAAACAGTAAGGACTTGTGTTAGACAGAAAAGTTTTATTTAATGTAGAAAAACATTGTTTGAGCGTCACTCAGTATAATCTTGTTCCACAAATTATTATTCTCCAGTTTCAATACATTGATGACAGCGGATCATGTTTAGTCACGCAGTGACTTTTTCAAGGTGGTATAACGTTAATAAACAGAAATTTCATAAACATTATTCTTTGCAAAATTAAGTCAATAAGATAGCAAGTTTTCTCTGAATTGGGTGTGCCTGAAATTTTTCATACTCCAGAGATCCTTGAAATATTTTCTGGGGAGAACATTGGAAATGTATTTTTTAACGATAGATGTAAGGATCGTAGAACACCTCATTGACCACAACACTAAGCATGAAGCCATACTTTCTTTTGATATGCAGCCCACAGTATAGATTTTATCTCACTCGCCTCCGCGTAAGTACAATGCATTTTCTTGTTGCCTTTCACCAAGCAGGAACTCTGGGGCAGATTTACAAGAAAGTGACTCAGTGCGGCACCGCAAGCTATTTTGCTGCGCCGCACTGAGTCACTTTCAAAGCACAGGAATGCTACATATTTACAATAATATGTTGCATATCTAGTGCTCCTCTGCGCTGGCGCACAAACTGCTGCCATGCGCGCTAAGAGAGGCACTCCTTGCACCATGGTGCAAGGATGCCTTCATCGTGGGGAGATTGTTTTTGTTCAGGAAGGGTTCCCTTCCTGCATAAAAACAATCTGAAATGCTGCTTCAACTTCTATGTGTGCTGCATTAGCACACATAGAAGTTGAAAAAGGGCATTGTTTCAGTGATTGTTTATGTGCAGGACGGGACACCTTCCTGAACAAAAACAATCATTAGAGGTGATTTCCTCTTTCGATGCGTGCTGCAGAATGCAGCACGCATAGAAAGAGGAAAAAAAACGAGGAGAAATGAATACGTTTCTCCTCGTTGCGCCTCCCTACGCCTGGGGTGGTGGAGTGAGCTAAAGAATGATGATGGATTAAACCCAGATCGGTTGACTGGGGTGAGTGTTTGATTGGCTCAAACGCTCCGGCCCATCATCCCCTTTTGTATCGCTTTGGTCGCCCTGAGTTGGCGGGGGTATGCCCAGACGTGGGTCCCTTGCTCACTTTGCCACTGGATTCAGGCAAGCCTGGCTGATGACGGCTGAAATGCCAGAAACCGGTCCTAGGATGCTTGTTTCCGGTCCAGGGAAGACATGGCTTGGCAGTTCGGGCTGGACTGTTCCCATGAGGCACAGGGTCAGACTGATTTGCATATGGCCATGTCTGAACTGGGGTGGTGGAGTGAGCTAAAGAATGATGATGGATTAAACCCAGATCGGTTGACTGGGGGTGAGTGTTTGATTGGCTCAAACGCTCCGCCCATCATCATCCCCTTTTGTATCGCTTGGTCGCCCTAAGTTGGCGGGGTATGCCCAGACGTGGGTCCCTTGCTCACTTTGCCACTGGATTCAGGCAAGCCTGGCTGATGATGGCTGAAATGCCAGAAACCGGTCCTAGGATGCTTGTTTCCGGTCCAGGGAAGACATGGCTTGGCAGTTCGGGCTGGACTGTTCCCATGAGGCACAGGGTCAGACTGATTTGCATATGGCCATGTCTGAACTGGGGTGGTGGAGTGAGCTAAAGAATGATGATGGATTAAACCCAGATCGGTTGACTGGGGGTGAGTGTTTGATTGGCTCAAACGTTCCGTCCATCATCCCCTTTTGTATCGCCTCCCTACGCCTCCCCTGTGGAGGCATAGCATTCTGACGCATTTCCAGATTTACGATTTCTCGTAAATTTTGAAATATGTATGGTTCCAAGGTTGTTGCATGGGAACACCCACAGCAACACCCATGGAACGCCCCTTTCACGCAACGTGCTGCGTGCAAAGGGGCCATATTTACAAGGACAGGAAAAGTCACAGAGGGTGGCTTTTCCTGTCCTTGTAAATATGGAGCAGTAAAATACGCCACCGGAGCGTCACAAAAAGTGACGCACCGGTGGCGTAAGGGGCTTGTAAATCTGCCCCTTGATTTGGAAACTTACCAAATTGTCCCTGCGATATTGTATTTGCGCAAAGCACTGCACACTTTATCCTTTTTTGCACCTTATATAGAACACCACACACCGATTTCTGCTTTCGATCCCATGCGGGCTGAAATATTAGAAACTCTAATGCAGGCTTAATATTTTTACAGCAGGTAGAGTCACGAGCTACTTATCATGCAGTAATTAATTGCATACGAGGTGCCTTAGTAATTAGAAAAACATATGAATCAGGTTATGAAGGTCAGGTTACCAGTTTTGCTCAGTATGTCCATGGGTTATTCAAATATTATGAAGTAACATTTGATTTTTGTGTTTAATTTTAAGTGAAATGTGTAATAACTGTATGGGTCCTGTTTTTATATTTTTTATATTTTGTTTTATTTATTGGCATTTACTTTTATGTTTTTTCGCTGAAGAATATATATCTACTGGCTGACTGACTGACTGGCCTTCAGAGAGCCTGAAAACTTTTGGTATTTTACCTCCCATTGACAGAGGACAATCTGTCACAGCCTCGAGGGCTGCTGATTCTCTTCAGTGCCTGGGTACTGTGGCCACCTAATTCTTCTTCACTGTTTCACAGCTCACACTTCAAAGTCTTTTCTGGAAACCCTCTGTTGCGAAGTGTTCCCCTCTCTAACTCTGTGGTGACAGAAAATAAATGTTCCCCTGCTCCATGCTCCTGCCAGAGTGAAATGCCTCACCTGTCTCACCTGTCTCTCCTCTCAGTCGTGTGAGGAGACACAAAGGAAGATCTTGATATCACATGCACAGTAGAGGCTCCACAGTGAAGCACTGTTAACCATTTCCTATTTAACCTCTTTAAAAAAGCATTTGTGAAATGAGATTACACTTTTTTATACCAAACTAACGATTTGATAAGACATTGTTTATAACATGGCAGTATATCATATTACTTTTTCACAGGTAATATGCATGGCCCAGGAAACATAATTTCGCTGAATACAAGTATCAGGGGCTACTGTCTCCACTTTCACGATTTCTAGTCCCATGGAATTGGCAAGTGCGAGAGTGAGAAGGAGGGCACATAATCATTACATTCATGAGCATACGTCTGATCCCTAGATTTTCACTTCCATACAATATTATTTGCATCTAATTTACTCTAGCTGAATCTGTTGACCAACAACTTCTTGGATATCCCATTCATAGGTACTTTACTCTGGGTCTCTAGCAGTCATAACTAAGGGCCTCATTTATTTATTGGTGGACGGCCATTGTAAATTACTCCGTCGCCCTCGTGAAGGGACTCCCCACCAGATTTATTAATGACTGTCAAGCTGGAAGTCCTTTACAAAGCATTGGCGGAGGTTCCTGTAAATCCATTTTACTGTTTGGTAAAGGAACCGTCAGCAGGATGGAGCCATGTGCCAAAAAGATTCATGTTTTTATTTTCAATAAGAAAATCCTAAAACAGGATTTTCTTTTTGAAAATAATAAATACAATGCTCCCCTTGCCATGGGAGTCTCTCCCATGGCAATGGGAGAATTTAGCATTTTTCACTGCCCCTTACCTCCAATGCTTTCCTGGCGGTGACGACAGTGAAAACTGACCTGTCATTCCACCCATTTAAATCAGGTGGGCACAATGGCAAGTCAGCCTCCGATAGCCCCTATCCCTCAAGGCTGATGGAGGGGATTAATCATGGCCGGAGATGGAGTAGTCTCCACTGTGATTAAACCTATGGTCTGTCGGCATTTAAATTCGGCGAGGGGACTTATTTCTTGGAGGTAAAAATACTCCATCGCCGTTTTTATATTACATCGTCCACTTATTCTAGTTACATGTTTACTCTTTATTGGACCTTCCCTGTTAGAGTCAGAGGAACAGTTCTCAACCTCATTGGACAAGCTGGGGCTTATAGTTAAACCCCAAGATGCAGCCATTACTGTCAGGCTCTGTCTAAGTCTGTAATAGGGCTCAGGATTGGGAGATTTGTGCATGAGTTCCAGTGTTGTTTAAGGGGTTCTTACAAATCTCACTATTCTCATTAGGTGATTTGTTGTGGCTTGAACACATTGTGGGTTTTTCAAAACTATTCTTACGATCAATCATTTTATGTATCTCCTTCACTCAGTACTGGTTTGGCTTTCTCCCGAGAAATAAGTGTCTGACAGCTCAATGTATTCTCCAATGGGGAGCCAATTTTTACAATGCAGAATTTTATGCAGTTTTTGCAAGTACATACCCCAGCCTACCCAGTACCTCCACACTAGCAAGCAGACACACAACTAAATCTCACCAGGGCCAGATGTTCACCACCACATGGAGTGCTACAACTGACTCAGCTCACACCAGCTGCCATTTGCCTTCAAAAACAGACAAGCTTAGCACAATGCATGCCTTCTCCCAACATCACACTGGTCTTTAGAGCAATCTGGCAGTGCATAAAGGGCTGGTCTGATAGATTAGCGTATGGACTCTTTTATTAATGTTCGTGGATCTGTTTTATGGTCCGGTGGGCCGGTTTTTACTGTTGATTTCTCATGATACAAACATTGCCTGCAGCAACCACAAATGCATAGTTTCCCATACCTTGCAACACACCTATACAACTTGTCTTTACCAGTTTAAAACTGCTGTGATTCGCACATGTGGGCCACTTTTTAGCTATCTGATTTGCTAATGGGGGCCACATTTAATTTGGTGTCCAGCTCTATTTTCTGACCAGTCCTACCCTGTCTTCCCTGCTGGCTGCCCAGCAAGGTCAGACACCAATGACACATTGGCCTATAGGGACATCAGGCACTGCCTGATGGGCTGATCTGACAGGTCAGCTGCTTTTTAGCTGTTGGTGGGCCTGTCGTATGGTCTGCTGGGCAGTTTTTATACTGTTGATTTTCCTCAAATTGCCACAAACAGTGCCTGCATCAAGCACAACTGTATGCAGTCTCACATACCTTTCAAAAAACCTATACAGCTTCGTTTTTACAAGTTTGCTGCCTGAGCCTATTTCATGTCCTAGTCCGACCCTGTCAGACACATAATCCAGTGACCAACAAGATCCCTTGAGTAGCCCTTCAATTGCAAGTGGAGTTTTCATAAGGCTAGGTAGCCTTTAGTTAAGCTAGGAACTAGACCTGTTCTAGAAAAGACAGAGGAACTGTAGAGGAAATACTAAATTGGCAACATGTTTCAGAAGGCGAGAACTTCTGTTTTAATGAAAATTTGCTTTACGTTAGACAATGTCTGGTACTAGATTTAGTTGTTGTGTATGGATGTATGCCGCAGCCTTCACTTAATAATCAGCTACATCCATTAAGTAATTGGGGCTGAAATGCAACTCAGATGGTATTGTGACAGAATTTGGTTTTAGTACTTACCGAGCCCCTCAAAAAACCAAGCCTTTTAAATGGAATACAATCAGTGGCAATGAGTGAAAACGTTATTATTAACCTCACAAACACTTGTCAATAAATGCCTCTTTACAGTCAAAAATGATTACCTTTTGTGGACTAATACTCAACTTACCATACAGGGAGTCAATAAAAAATTATTCCACACATTTTACTCAGAATCTGTAAAGCTGTATAACAAATTATTGCATTCAAAAAGTTCTTAAATAGATCATATGGATCAATCAGACAGAGGATATCTGTTTCATTATTCACTAAATCTACCCACTTCCTATAAAGAGACGACTTTTACATTTTTATTTTAATATAGGGAAATCTCATCATTTTGTGGTTCCATTTATCTTGGAGCACATTTACATCGACCCCTGATTGATAAGTGGATTTCACGCACGTTTTAAGAGCTGCTTGTTTGCATTCTCAAGACATTATTGTACTGTCACTCAAGTATAAATCAATAATTGCATGCTTAGGCAGCTCTTATAGAAAGGGCTGAAGGGAAAACAGTCATTTGCAAGTGATTCATAGAAGCAAATTATCCAGGTATATCTTCCTAGATGTCTTGAAGCTTCAACAAACGGTCATATTCATTAGAGTAAAATGCAATGATTGAATCCCTATCAATATATACAATCCCATATTACCCAGATCAAAGCTATAAAAAAGTAGTTTGTGATTCACCAGATGGTCTTGCAGTCTTTTGCTTCTGTCTTTAAATCCTACAAACCAGAAGATTGAACCTTTAGATCCCCTCGAGCATAAGACTGTTTGAGCATCCTGTTCCTCAGGTATCCAGTTGACCAAATGTGCAAACTTTCTCAATATATATTACTTGTAATTTTGAGTTGGTGACTTCTTCAAATTTAACTAATTAACATACATATTTTTATGCATCTGCTATTTTTACTATTTTACTTCTATGTTGTTTAGACTGAAGTATCATAATAATTTGGTCAACGTTTAGAAAAAAATATTTTGGTTAAGCTGGTTTGCATTTTGGTTCAGGTTTAGTGTCTAGTGTGTAGATAGATTGTGTTTTTATAATAGGCTTTTCGCTATTGATTCTAAGTAGTGTACTCCTGTCTTGTTAATAAAGAGTTTTACTTTACATTGTAGCACGTTGTATATTCTATTGGGTTGTTTGCTAATTTTAAGTTTAATTTGGGTTATTGCTTGCTCCATTCTTATTGTTCTTTTTCTATAGATTTATGAATTTGTAGAGTGTAGGTTGGGTTTTCCCTTGTGTTTATTGGAAGACATTTTGCCATACTTTAACTGTGTTGTTGGTTTTGGCTTCTTAAGCCATGGTGATGTCGTAGACATTCCCCCATGGTATTTGTAATTTGGGTTGGCATCTGTATCCGGAGCAGTGCTGTCTGCCAACCCAAGTGTCTTCAAAGTAATCCATTTAGTGACTTAGGGGCCTATTAGCATGGCCGGCAGATTGCCACCGCCCGACCGGCGGTGGCGATCCGCCCGCCAAAACATCCCGCCGGACGGCCTTTTACCCCCCGCCACATTAGCATGGCGGGGGTACCGCGGCGGACAGAAAGACCGTCCGCCACTTTTTCGCCGGTAGGCAATCATCACGATTGCCTACCGGGCGGAAAAGGCCTATAATATGGTGGCGGTGCCTTGCAGGCACCGCCATCCATATTATGATGTGGGCGGTGTTTTGCCTTTCCATGGCGGAGACTCCGCCATGGAAAAGCATGCGGTTTTTGCATCGGGGCCCGTTGTGGGCCCCCAGGGGGGTGGCGGGATGGGGGGCTGCACTTGGGGGGTACCTATGGTACCCCCCAACATTGGTATGGACAAGGTGGCAGGCACCGCGCGGTGCATGCCAATGCACAACATGCATATATTGCATTGTGGCGGGTGCTGCTTACAGCACCGCCCACCGCAATTCAATATATGCGGGATGCCACCGCCACCGTGGCAGTGGCATCCTAATTGCCAGTGCGGGACCGCCGCACCTCTTGCGGGCGGTCCCGTTTGCCGTTGCGGTGGCGGGCGGACACAGTCCGCCCGCCATCGTAATAGACCCCTTAGTTTGTGTTCGTTTTGTTGGTAGAATGGGCTTTCTATAAGTAAATTGTAGTCGTTAGTTACCTCTGGTACAGGGACATAGGCTAGTGCAATCATGTTTTTAATTATGACGGAAAATTGGCTGTTTGTTGCATATTCTACACTTAGTGCAGATTGCTGAATGTGTCTCCAAATGCTTTGGTTAAAATGGTAATGCCAGCTTTGTATGGTTGTGTGTGGGTATTGTTTCAGGATTGTTTGCATGATAGCTTGTTCAAAAGTTATTTTTTTATGTGGGGAGCAGTTATTTGTTTAAAATTGTAATCTTGTTTAGTACTTCACAGTAATTGCTGCTGTGTTTATTAGGTAGCAAGTAATATATGAATGGTATATTATTGTTTTGATATTCACCATGTATATTATATATCTGAGTGAATTGTTTTTTGGCACATTTTTGAATGTCCCATCCATCATCCATATTTGACAATGGCTTAGTTTCAATAAGTTATCTGCTGTAGCAAATATTATAATATTGTTCTCATTGTTGAGGCTATCATGTAAGAGGAAGGTTTCTTCATTAGGTGTGGTGGTTAAGTGTTTGAGAATTTGGATATCTTGGTATCGTCTAGGGGCAGGAGGAGTACACTTGTGGCTTTTTTAAGTCGTGCTATTAAGCATTTGAAGATGGGTATAGCTGGTAGCTTGCCTTTGATATGTTCAGGTACTTTAAGTAATATTTCTTTTAGTATTTTATTTGTGGAGTCTTTGGAACTAGTGCTTGCCTCTATTAAATCTTGTAGTACATGCCTTAGTTTGATTTCGGTCAGATTTGGGCAATGGTTGTGCTCTCTTACATTAATACTAACATCATCTTTTGTAGTCACTCCCCATAGAAAACAGTTGAGTAATAATTTGCACATTTCCAATTGATAATTTCTGTGCTTGTAGTTTCTTGGCTGTAAGTGTAGATCGTATCGGAGACTAATTGTTTCCTTTTCTGTGATGTAATGTATCTTGCTTTTTCTGACATTATGTCTGAAAATAGTGTAATAATACAATTAATTAAATTTTACAAAATTTGAATTACATTTATAATCTAAATACAAAGTTATGGTAATCATTTTCTATTTTATACTTATATCTGAGTTCATGATAGCAATTGCAGTCTTTGCAGGTTTTCCATTGGGGGTGTTGTGTTGTTGGTCAGGTGTCATCTTTTCTGTTGAGGGGAAAAGTTGTTTTACTTTTACTTCAAATGTTTGCTTGTTGGTAGCTAGGTAGACTGAGGGATTTCAGTTTTATTTTTAGCATTTAAGGGTGGCTTAATATTTAGAAATGTTTTTAATTTACTTTATTTTTGTGTACCTTTTTCCAATTATGTGATCACTGTAGTTTCTTGGTGGCTTTGTAGTTTGTTGATGGTGTAGTTTGTAAAGTTTAAGACATAAAAGACGTAGTGTTTGGTTAGGTATTAATTATTTTTACATTTTTAATTAAGTTGTTTATGAGTTAGTTTACATTTTTTTTTAAATGATTTTTATTAATGCTAAGGAGATCATCAAAGTACATACAAATATTCAGCAATGGTAAGACAGGGTAGCTTCACAATCATATACTTTACATGGACCAATCCAAAATATAGGATAAAAGACATAAACTGAAAACTGAGAGAGAAAAAAAGGACAGGGAAATCAGATTATATTATTCATCCATAAATAGACTGTGCCAAACAGCTTGAATTTTCCGCATTGAGCGTATCCCTCTGGTTTTGGCCAAAGCTTTTTATCTCTCAAAGATCTCGACCAATATTACCCACCACTCTACCGTGCTGCAGGTTTTGGGGGAAATCCAGGCCCTTGCAATAGTAAGCCTAGCAGTGACTAATATGATAGCAAAAAATGCCCAGCGTGCAGGGCTAGGGTCAGCCTTGTATCCCATCATAATCTCCTGTACAGTAAAAGTTAATTCTAAACCAAATCTAGCTTTGCAGACATATCTAACGCCCTCCCAGAATGCCAAAATTAAGGGACAAGTAGCAAACATATGTACAATATTGGCCGCAAAAGCTCCACATTTGGAACATGTTGTTTTATCATCAGGGGATTGACCATCACCCTTCTCCCGCCAGCCTGCTATCTTCTCAGGGGTGTAATATAACATGCACAATGTCCTAAACTGTTGGAGCTTTAGGTTAACTGAAGCTACCGCTTCTTTTAGTGTTGTAATTGCATCATTTATTGCTATAGTGGTGATGTCTGTCTCCAGCGGACGACTCCACTTCAGTGCGAGCTGGACGCATGGATCGGTTCTGTACAAGGATAAGTGTTGGTAAGCAATGCAAATTGAGTGTTTCACTGTAGCAGAGGCCAGCTTGGCTCAGGCAGGTCCAGTTACAGGTTCAGTGCAGCAGGTCAGCTTGGCACTTGCAGGGATGCCTCTGGAACTTGTTGTGTTCCAGTAGCCGATAACAGGAGGCCTGTCAACTGTACTTTGGAGTCACTAGGTAGCCTGGAATGTAGAGAACAGGTCCTTCATTCCTTCTGAGAGCTCAGAGCCGGCCTCAAGCAGCCTAGCACTTCTCTGGGGAGAAGGCAGGCCTCAGGCAGCAGGGCAGTCCTCTGAAAGCAGAAGGTCCGTCCTTTGGGGAACAAGGCAGGCCTCAAGCAGCAGAGAAGTCCTCTGGGGAAGAAGACAGTACTTCTTCAAAATGTTCACAAGTCCAGAAGTGTACTGAAGAGTTGTTCTGAGGGTCTACTATTTATACCTGGTGCCAACCTTTGATGTGGAGGTATTTCCTATGCTACCCTCTCATCTGGTTCTTGAAAGTTTCTTCCTTTCCTTGCCAAGGCTCCAAGAAGTCTTGGTTGACAAAAATGTGCGTGAGGTTCCTTTGTGTGTGCTAGAGGCAAAGGTCTCTAAGTAGTAAGTGGGGCTGTACACAGCTCAGCACCCAACCTTCCTGGCAGGATGATCCATCCTGCAAACACCTCGACCCCTTTAATTTCACTGTCTGGGAGGAATACACAAAGCACAACAGCAGAGACATTCACAGTCACGTTACCCAGGATACTAGCAGAAGGCACTAATGGTTAGGACAGGGAAATTTCAATTTTCTAAAAGTGACATTTTCAGAATTGTGGCATAAAATTTTCCTTTATGAATTATTTTTGTTGCCAATGGCGCACACTTTTGCCCATGTATTTCTGTAAAATTCAACCTGTTTGGTCTGTATGCGTGCTATAAATGGTCAGGGAGCTGCCTGTCTCCCATTAAGTCTAAATGTGATATGTACCAAGTAGAAATGTACCTGAATCCAGGAGCGCACAGCGAGATATATTTAACATGCACATTAGTTTGAAGTTCACAAACATTTATTCATTACATTTTTTTTGCCTTCATTTTCAAAAAGAACAAACATATATGTGGCATTTAGTCAATGTTGTGTTTTTCCAACATAAACCTTACACAGATTATATTATTATCATATTAATCGTGACATAAACTGTTATTCAATCCTATGGGATCCATCAATTCCATTGTTTCATAATGTTGCCCTATGCATTTCGGGATACACACATCCCTTCCTCAGGGGCCTGTATATACAAAAACATTAATCATTTGTCAAAACCAAAGACTTAGGGGCCGATTCCGATCTCGGCCGGTAGGGCTCCGAATCGGATTCGGCTTTACCGGATCCGATTCGGAGGCCTTTTTTCCGACCGATTCGTACAGTCGTCCCAGCGAGCAAGTACGATGCGAGCGCACGCGAAATCGCCGACCGACTCGTTCCCGGGTCCGAATCGCTCCGACCGACTCGTACGGACACAGCTCGCACCACGCAATGGAGACATTTCCCGACCGAGCGAGTACGATGCACGCGTCGGACGGCCGGATCGAGTCGGAGCGTCCGGCTCGCAAAAGCACCCGGAGCCGGACTTGGGGGGTCCGTGTTGGACCCCCCTTGCACGCGTAGCCGCACGAGTCGAACACAGGAGGGACCCAAGGGTCCCCCCTACACATGCATGTACGGTGCGAGTCGCACCGACGCGTACCCACTGTAGGGGGCCCACCTGTTCGCGACGTGCCCATTCAGTCAATGGGAGCCCATGTACGCGTTGTACGACCGGCTCCCATTGACTTCAATGGGAGTCCGACCGAATCGAGTCGGGCAGCATACGGGCGCATCGTACTCGCTCGGTCGGACTGGGGAGTCCGGCTCGGTCGGAAATCTCTCCGGATCCGGCTCGGTCGGAGAGCTTTCCGACCCAGATCGGAATCGGCCCCTTTATTTCCAAGGTTGATCAAAAGCATGCTTTCGTGGATACCTCGTCTCACTGAAACTAATGTTAATTTCGCCCATGTGAACATGCCCATAATATTATGTGCTTTGTCATTTTCTAATTAATTGGTTCAGTGTCCCATCTCAACCACTGTGGCCTTACATGCATGTGTCTCTCGCACCAATATCCAAATCCCTACCACACTAAAAGCGCACGACAATTCGCATAAATACTCACTGAATAATGGAATAATGAAAAACCTGCAGAGACACTGATGCATCCTCTTAAGGATCCTTCAGCGAGGGCAGCTCATCCGCTGTGTGGCCACCATGCGATGACTTTCAGAAACTCCCAGTAGTAACAACCCAAACAGCAGATGACCTAATGTGACATTGCACAAAGCTCCTCAAGGATTTGCACAAACATTAGCTAATGCGGCGGCGCTGCACACTAATTCTACACCAGCTGCCTTGCATTAATATACTATACAGCTTTACATCTAAACGTGCACACCAACCACGCCCAACGCAGACACATCATACTACATAATGGTGCATACACAGTGTACCCATTTATGCTCTATCTCAGGGCCCCGCACCTGCACAAAACCCACCGCAGACCCAGCCCAAATCCTCACCTCTTCCCCCCTCATCTATCTCCCTCCTCGGTGGGAAACACAGCTTGAACCGCCAACAGTTGCCACATGGCAGGGTTAACAGTTTGGGAAGATACACGTTGTCCCTTTGCTCTCTCCTAGTTAAATAGCACATTGTTTACCCCCCTACTTGTCACCCCGTATACTGCAGTCCTGCGTCTGGTGCTGCAGGTGTGGCACACACTTGTCACGTGAACACACCATCTCCGTCTAGCCCACAGTGCATTTGGCCCTCAACATGTGCTGCGGCCACATATGTGTGTTGAATGTCATCCACCCATAAATTCACCTGGAATGTTAGAGGTATGCACACACCAGCGCACAGATATGAAACCTATGCATACCTCAAGCGTCATGCAGCGCACATAGCCTAATTGCAGGAGACGCACTTAGCACAGCATGAGATCCTTAGGCTACAATGTAGGTGGAAGGAGCAGCTATTCGCCACAGGATACTCCTCCTATGCCAGAGGTGCCCTAATATGGATCCGCCCAGGCACTCCATTCACCCCGAGGAGACAGAAATAGACAAACACGGCTGCTTCGTGTTGGAGAAAGATGACTGAATGGCAGGCAAATAGTCCTAGGATCTATATATGCCCCGAATACAGAACAGTTACGTTCTGGCATGCCCTATCTGGCGTCCTATCCAGGTGGTGCGACCCCTGGTTATTAGGAGGTGATTTTAACACAGTACTAGATACACACCTAGACAGGTCCTTCCCGCTACTGCCGCAGACAGTAGCCTCGTCAAATGCCAGAGCCTTAGGTGAGTGGATGCGACATTGCGGTCTGATGGACATACGGAGACTGCTGAACCCGCAGGGGCGCCTCTACTCTATTACTCTTATCCGCATGAGCTACACGTCCGCATAGATCGCTTTATAGGGACTGCGACACTCCTCACAGAATGCATCAGTATGGACTACCTAGCATGCACACATTCGGATCACAATCTGCACACGCTACGACTCTCCTGGGACAGCATAGACCAAATGACCCGAGTGTGGCGACTACAACCCGCAGCACTGGAGGATCCCCCCTTCAGGGCCTCGCTAGACACAACCATAGAAACTTATTTCAAAACAAACAGGGACTCGGTCAACGACACAGGGGTGGTCTGGGATGCATGTAAAGCAGTGGTTAGGGGGCAATGTTTAGGCCTCAGCTGGAGCATATGCCGCCAATTAGACATAGATGCCACACGCATTGAAGACGCACTCATTCATCTAGAAACCACTGTAGCATACAACACTGGCACCCAGCAAGCTTTAGATGACCTGCGAAAAGAATACACCGAAATCATGAAGCGACTGAGTTGCCTAAACTACAGCGCACACTCAGCACACATGCATGTGACAGCGGATAGGGCAGGCCGACTACTAGCACGGCTGATCAGGCAGGAGCAAACACAACAGCCGGCCCTCTCATTAAGATCCACGTCAGGACTGTTACTGACCCGTCAGTATAATATTCACCAGGAATTCACCGCCAATTACACTAGAGTGTATAAATCAGCTGTAACGATAGCCCCAGGAGCGTTGGAGTCTTACCTTTCCTCGTTATCCTTACCATCAGTGTCCGCAGCACAGAGGCCTGAGGTTGAGGAGCCTATTACACTTCTTGAAATTCAAGCGGCAATCCAAGGGCTGGCAACAGGTAAAGCATCTGGACCTGATGGGCTACCAGCCGAATACTACAAAACATATCAAACAGCTCTAGCCCCACAACTACTCAAAGTATACCGCAACTCGCAAGAGGCCTCCGCACTGCCGACGATGCTCCGTGAGTCCCTGCTAGTGTCATTGCCTAAGCCGGATAGGGACACGGAGCTGCTGGACTCGTATCGCCCGCTAGTGCTATTAAACATGGACTACAAGATATTAGCCAAAATCTTAGCAAACAAGCTAGCCCCACTGGTTCCCCATCTAGTGCATGCAGACCAGAATGGGTTTGTGCCCGCTCGCAATACGTCCTTGAACCTGAGACGTTTCTTTAGAGTGGCTCACTACTCAGGTGAGCGCTGGCCACACTCGGGTTGTTTGGTTCTCGACCTAGAGAAATTGTTTGATACACTAGAATGGGGTTTCCTCTTCGCCACTCTTGCAAATACAGATTGGGAGCCAGTTTCTTAGGCCTAGTGAAGTTATTGTACACGCACCCCACCGCTAAGATTAAAACGGACCATATCGAAACCGACCCCAATCGAACACGGCACCAGGCAAGGCTGCTGACTCTCCCCACTGCTGTTTTCACTGGCCATTGAGCCATTGGCTGTAGCCTTACGCAGAACAGGGCTGCACTGGGGCATCCCCAAGGGAGATGGCATACATGCAGTTTCCCTGTACGCAGATTTCTTGCTAATATATCTACGGAACATCCAGGAGCCGTGCACAGGAATAGAAAGAGCACTATCGGAATTTGCCACGGTGTCTGGTCTCCGAGTAGACTGGAGGAAATCATGTCTGTACCCATTTATCGAAGCAACTTCTAACCCAGCTTTAATGATTGGCAACACCCTGGTTTGCTGGCAACAGTCGCATTCCGATACTTAGGTATTCGGATCTATCACTAATCGGGGGACCTACTGGAGGGAAACGTCACGTGCGCCATAACAGCAGTTAGGTCACAAATGTAATTCTGGCGCACCCTCCCATAAATACCATGGGTCGCATTGTGCTGCTCAAAATGGTAGTACTTCCAAGGCTCCTCTACCATTTCGCAAACCTACCCCTACAAATCGTGATTTTCCACATGTTTGAACACGAAATGCGTCAGTTTATATAGATTTCATTTGATTTGTCGACTTATATAGCGCACATATGCCCGAAGGCGTCTTGGCGCTGGGTTTGGCAGGACATATGAGGTGATGGGATTGAGCGATGCGTTATGGGTTTCCAAAGCTCAGTTGGAGAAGAGCCAAGTTTTCAGTAGTCTTCTGAAGGACATGAGTGAGGTACTGTTTTTTATCTGCATTGGCAAACGGTTCCAAGTTTTTGCTGTTCCCAATATGAAACTTCTTCCTCCCCAGCGAACCTGCCTGTACTTGGGTAATTGTAGCAGTTTTAAGTGAGAGGATCGGAGATTTCTGGCTGGTACGTACCATTTCAAGTGCGATCTCAGATATAGTGGTCCTTTACCCTGAAGTGCCTTATAGGCCAGACATTGTGATTTGAAAATAATTCTCTTCCCCACTGGGAGCCAGTGAAGGGCTCTCAATCTATGGGAGATTGCTTCATGTCTGGGGACACCCAGTATCAATCTGGCGGCGGCGTTCTGCAGACGCTGCAGTTTTTGTAGATACTGGGATTGTAGCCCTACATATAGGGCGTTGCCGTAGTCCAATCTCGAAAGGGCCAATGATGTCACCAACATCTTTAATGCTTCTGGGGGTATGAAAGAACGAATCTAGCATGGCACACGCAACAGGGTAGCACTGTCCAAGCTCTATCTATCAACTGACTGCGGTGGGCTGGCGGTACCCCACATGGAGCATTACTACCTAGCGGCCCAGTAACAGTGGGTGGCTCGCTGGGTCAGTAGTCTGTGCTTGAGGGACACTGCCGCTCATCAGCCGGGCTACACCTGCACCCAGATCATAGTGCTATTTCACCCTGGCAGGAAAGGAGTAACACCCACCCAACTAATGACGAAGGTCGCATATACATGTTTTCATCGCTCTCTAAGACTTACGAAAGAGGTGGTCCCATACGCACCTTCTTTGCCTATACTCGGCACACCTAGACTGAACCAAACAACCACCATCACAGAGCTCAATACATGGGAAGAAGCAGGTTTTCAAACCCTAGGGGACCTACACCAGTACAAACTGCTTATGCCTTTTGACATATTAGTTGAAGGTTGCGAATTACCACAAGGTCAGTTCCTCTTACATGCCGCACTGACGCGGGCTATGCAGACGCTCTGGGGCGATGTGACACAGGAGCCTGCGACTCACCTCACAGTACAGTATCTCCACGTCATGGGCACGGGACAACACCTCATTAAGCGGTTTGAGGACTCACTGCGGGCACATACAACATGTCCACTGTCATAGCTCAGGCAGCGCTGGGACACAGACTTAGAACGGCAGAGCACAGAGCGGGAGTGGGGGGCCATCCTAGAGGGGCCCACGCATATCCCTCTGAACACCAGATTCCGCCTTATACAATACTTTATTCTGCATAGAGCTTACATGACACCAGCTAAGATTAACCAATACTTTGAATGTAACGATGCCTGCTGCCCTAGATGTAAGCTAACAGGGGGTGATCTCCTACACATGCTATGGGCCTGCCCAGCACTCACCACCTACTCGGAAACAGTTACAAAGCACCTAGCAGACTCCACAGGCCGCACGATACTGGAGTCTGTGGAGTTCGGGAGGTATGCCTCCTGGGCCTTTATCGGAGATCCAAAAAAAACAAGTTAACGTACCGTTTCATAGATTTCAGGCTCATTGTTGCCACGGGACTCATTACCAGGTGCTGGAAATCCCCGGAACCCCCACCAACGAAAGCCTGGTACCAATCCCTGATTGCTAGCAGCAGCGTGCGAAGTGATACTCCAAGACTTACGCACATCCTGGCAGGCACAGGTGGACACTCTAGCAGCCTCTTAAGTAATTAGGGAGACACAAGCACAATCAGCTAGCATAGAATAAAGCGGTCACTAGTAGGCAGCTCAGACCTAGGATCCTTGCAGTACCCTAAATAGCATATACCTCATACATACACCCAGGTCAAACTATAAACATCTTCAAAATAAAGATGAGCACCACACTTCCCCAGTGCATAGGTGGCGCAGGCATGAAGGCAACACACACCACATGAGGGCGGAGACACATTGCAGCGGGCGACTGACAGCACCCTACCCTGTTGTTTGCAAAACCCCTACCTATAGTATCATCTTCCTGTTACTCAGTGTTTCACAACGACTAATAGACTGTCGAAAGACACAGCTCAATAATCAGACATGTTGCATGTGTATAGTAATACTAAATTGGCACTTCCCTTCTGCTATTTACATATGCGAATAACGATTGTGAAGCCTACATTGTTAAAAAGTCAAAGAAAATTTAATAAACAAATTTAAACAAAAAAAACAAAGGACTACCAACTCCCGCCTGACCGCAAAAGCCACGACATGGCGGCCATATTTAAAAATGTTCTCACTACTGACTGCGTTCCTCACAAATTTCTCTACATGATGTTAACATCTCATAATCCACAAGTAACATAATGAAATGTTACCATATTCCACAGCATCTGTCTCACACATAAATCGTCAATTCAACCCACACTTATGCTTGTGTTAGTGCAAATGTTAGTATTGCCATGCTGTGTGATTAATCATTTGCCTCCATATACTTTGAGTTTATTGTGTTCAAATAGTGAATGTGGTACACAGGATTTATATCTCTTTATGTTCTTTCTGTTGTGTAGTTCCTATATTACCCATACAGGATCTGCGTGTTCGGATAACATAAACTGTAGGACTGGTGGCAGACTGGCTCTGAGCACCCCCACTGAGAATGTTAGCCTTTCTGTTTTAGCTAGCTCACAGTGCCACTAGAATCTCCTCTTATCGGGGAGAGAATAGTTTCTGGCAACCTCAGAACATGACAACCCTGATCCCCCAGGATTGTGGAAACAATATACTACTTTTCGCTCAGTCACTCGTGCTCACTTATTCGATCTCAGAGAGTTACACAGAAGAAACAGTCGGGCGTGTTATAATAAGAATTTATTGCACAGTTGTTCTTCTAGTGTAAAATAGATGTGCTGCAACAACCGTTAGACAGTAGCAGATATATATGATTAGCAGTACAGTGAAAATAAAAGGATAGTATAGTTCTACCATCTTGCAATAATCATGAATACATACATGAATATAAAATGCATGATAAAAATGCGCGTACTCCTACAATGCCTATCTAGATACCTAAGTGTACCTAGCATGTGAGTAGGTGTGAAGCCAAGAATCCCTCTAGGATTTAGTCTAACCCCATTACCTGAAGGGAGAGAGTGTGGGACCCCGTCCTAGTCTCGAGTTGGACACCCCGCGAGGGATGTGTTAGACCACTGTCAGCTGGAGCGTCTGCATGCAGGAGCCTCAGCGTCTCTGGTCAGTGTGTCGGCCTGGAAGTCTCTGTCTCCTCTCGCAACCCTAGCAAGATGTGCTGTATTTATAAAAAAAGTATCTAGGGTTTCTTTGTCCCTTGTTTCTTGTATTAGCCATTGTTGGATTTGAGGATGACGTATGGGATGAACCTTGTACGTAGATATTATGCAGGTGGTGTGTAGCCCCTGCCTGGTTTCCAGGAACCCTCATGAATATTCATTCATACTGTATGAGTCTATTGATGGAGTTATAAGACGCTATTGTTCAGGGAAAACCCTCCTTCTGTGCCCAGGACCAGAACTAGGTAAAGGTTCAATCCTAAAGGCTCGTTACTGTGTAGTATAAGGGAGAAAATGTAGGTGAAGGTGTATGATATTACCCGGGCCTATATTAGGGTACCTATATGAAACATAACACCCACCCCTCTTCCGAACAGTCAAGGATGAAAAAAATGCAAGTAAACCACTCTTTGTACTAGGTAGTGGTGCATAAAACATCAGTGAGCTTCATAAAATAAAGTCTTTAAAACCATTTAAAAATATTCTAATAGGGGGGAAGAAAAATTATTCTCGAAAGTTTAGCATTGGAAATGTCACTCGAAGCCAAAGTCCTGGCTGAGTTCGTTTATATAATTCAATCCACTACAAGCGTCAGAAGGCCATGCTTTCCCAGCAAAAGTGTCAATTAAAGGAAATGTTCCAAATTTAGTTGAGTTTTCAAACAAAAAGGAAAAACCGAATTCTTTCCCAGTACATGATGAGCCAATTATAGATTAAGTGTCCTGGCTGGGAGACATAACATCGCAGTTGCTCACTGTTGCAGAGCACGATCCCTGTAACACCTCACAGAGCACGTCAATTGAGCACAGATGATACTCAGAACTGCCAATAGCTGGTGCAGAGGCAGCCGGTGCTGTAGTCGATACCTGAGTGCTAGTGGAAGAGCTGATGCTCAACCCAGTTGTAGCAAAAGCCACCTGCTGGTTCTCGAGGAATGCAGCCATTAAGATAGGAATACGCTAGGGACACTGCCGAGCATGGCCCCTCATCGATTCCAGCATGGTATTCATGTCCGGTGGCGTTGACGATGGAAGTGCCAGACAGAGATCTAACACGCATTCTTCTCCACAAAACAGGCATCGAAGAACAGGTAAGATGCAGTCCACCCAGACTGGTCTAAATGATAGGAACCAAGAGGCGCTCAGTTCCCGCAGGCGAGGTGTGCCCAGATGTTGTACCATGCGTTCACGGTATTTACGCTCCATGAGTGCTTTTGCCATCTCGTTGGTGATTGGGCTGTCCATTGCGTAGCAGAAAAATAACAATCAGGATACCTGCTATTGAGAGCAGGATCAGCGGAAGACCTCCAAAAACACTTCCCAATACGGAGTGTATAAAGTTTGGAATAACTCCGAGAACAGTCTGAAAGGTGCTTAGAAATCCTGACCCTATGGTCTTAAATAGGTGTACAATACCACTTGTATCAGACATATTAAAGATACGTCCCAACATTTCTGTGAAATGAGAGGGCCAGTTTGTACGTATGAGTGCCTGTATCTCAGCCGAGGTCCTTGCGATTTGAAGATCAAGGGTCTCCCGGGCGGAGGTTAAGGGCACAGTTTGCTGTAAAAGCATGGCTTTCATTCTGCTCAAAGTATCAAACTGTATAAACGAAACATTTAGCGAAGGCCATAGTGGCGCCTCCCTGAATGTACTTGTTGGGGGAAACAATACTTGCATACAGCAAGTAACCCTGGAGTTTACCGTGACCAGATAGGCAATCCCCGGAAGCATCACACAACAACCTTGATCATTCAGCATCAAGTAACTCCCATTCGAGAGCAGCTCGAATACCAGTGTAATCACGGCTGCTGGAGTCCCTTGCAGGTGGCAGGACAAGTTTGCTACTGAACCATTACAAGCTCTGTGTAGTAAAATATCCTGACACATGAGAGAACCGCTCAAAGCGTTCTTGCAGTTTGTACCGCTTAGAAACACTTCTCGATCCCACTCCGGCATCAAAATCTGTACGGTAATTCCCAAGATTCCTTAATGTATTCCTTTCCCAATTTTTCATATTTGCCTGTCTGTTTTTATTCAAGGCAATACTGAAACTGAAAAGTTGTGACCGGTAGAGTGATGTGGCCATGGATTAGCCATTCAGTGGACGGTGATTCCGCTACCGTAAATGGTAATCTATCCAGTTTTCCAATACGCAGCATTGTATATTTTGCTCCCCTTTGTGCCATTTCTACCTGTTTATCTGTTAGATTATATTCAGAAAACAGAGAAGTACTGTTGATAAAACGCCAAGGCACATAGCCTTCACACAAAGATTGCAGTGTCCAGCTTAACAACATAATAGAACGTAAATGAGATTGCCCGTGTTGTAATATGGCCAAATCTTGTTCCAGTATGTCTATTGCAGAAGATACAATGTTGCCTAAGGAATAGATCCTGGAGGTTAAAGTTGTTAACCCATTATCCACTACTGCTAATGCCTTCTCTAAGTTAATACAGTCTATTTTCCATATTCTCTCTGCGGCCTCTTGTTGGGATATTTTCCAATTTTCAATGTAGGCAGCATAAATGCCAGCATATATGAAACGTTTCTGACGTGATTTCCTGGGACCTAGTAAAAAATCCCTGAGATCCATGCCATGTGTTAGTAAGGATAGGTGATGTTTCACTTCTGTGAGTGTTGAGGTTTCTAGCCAATCAAGGCACAACTTCCCAATGCTGTAGGATGTCACTACTCCTGGATGTTCTCTTTGTACATAGCGTGGGTCTGACCTATGGATACTGAACCCTTCGGTGGTACCCCAGAATCTTTGCTGACATCTGTTCGTGTCTATGGGCCAAACCAACCATCCTTTCCAATTAGGATCTGATCTGTTGTACCGAAAAATGTCATCTACTTCTACCCCTTCTTGTGAAGTTGTATTTTGCCACCCCTCCATCTGTGATGGTGTTGGAAACCGAGGTGTGTTCAGGTACTTGTTCTTGGCTAGTCCAAGACAGGATGTCTGTTGCACAGTGTCATTTAGGAATATCATCTGCTGTGGAATGAGGCATGCTCTAAATAGCGCTTCTGTTCCCTGGACTTGCCAGTCTCTAGAACCCCAGACTGATTTTAAGTCTATTGTGTTCTTCCATAGGTAAATCTGTTTGGTGTTAGTCAACATAATTTTCTGTGCCGATGTGGGCGCAACTTTATAATAAAATGACTTCGGGTCAGAAATGTTAAACCCTGAAAAATATGAGAATTTCTGTGCAAATGTTTGCGAACTACCTTTCGGTGGTGTAGGGCAATGTTCCCACTAGTGGTACTCAAGAACATTTCTAGGTGTTATAGATTTGTGTAGGAAATGATGACCATAATGTTGGTAACAGTACAATGTGTCATAGTCTGAAGTACGTTCGAGCATTTCAGTGTGTGGAAAGGAAGCAGTTTTCTCTAAATCAGACAACATGTTATTAACAGTTTCAGAGTCCCAATCATCAGAAAATGTACTGGAGGTAATGATATCACTTAATGAAATTTTAAATACATGAGAAATTTTTAAAAGTTCAGTTGGACCGAATGTATTGAAATCAACCTTGTCCCAGACTATACCATCCGGTATAGGAACTGCTGTAATGTTCACTGATGACAAGTCTCTTTGTTCACGATGAGAAGATTGATGTGGTTTCAGAATCAAATTTACTTTTTCGGCTTCAGGTCTTTGTTGAAGGTATCGACCATTAATAAGCATGCTAAAAGTTATAACTAAGCCTAGCCAGAAAAGAAAGAACAGCATCCCAGTAATTACCCAGAGTTCTACCCAAGGTGATACCAGGTAAGTCTTTTTGAGAAAGTTCAGAAAGTCCGTTGTCTGCTGCTTGCGTGTTTGTTGGGCTGGCGTCGTTTCCGGTTCACTTGGATCCAAGGAAAACGTATCTAAGTTCATGAAGTAGCCAGAAGCGGTTCGATCAATTGTTGGAATTGCACCAGGATTTGTTGAAATCGTAGTTTGCTCTCGTCGAGGCATGGTGACGTAGACATCTGTATTAGGTCTTTTTGCAACTTGTATGTTATTTTGAGTTTGATTTTGAAGTTGAACTTTGGGCTCAAGGGAACCGAGTTCCATAGCATTGTTGCATAGTCCTTCATTCCGTGTTGGAGGTTCTTCAAACGTGATGAGTCTTTCTGTTTGAACCTCTTGGATTGTAGCTAGAGGAGGGCATCTGCTACAGCGGAGTCCACGAGGCCTACTGCTCAGTATCGGCCACATAGTGTGGTTTGATTAAGTCGATTGAGACAAATCTTTTCTCCTTTTTCCCGGCAAGAGGCGGTAGAAGTACAGTTCTTGTTCCTTGAATTGCTAGGACCAGTACAGGTTTTCTGTAGGATGGTTCAAATTCTTTTTTATCCGCTATTTTCTCTCTGACCAGATCCCCAACTTTTGGGATCCAGACAGGTCTTGCCGTGACTGCCTTGACTTCCCCAGTGGCGGTCTGTTTCAGGTGGACGTTACTTTGTTGTGTCCTGGATTCATTTAGATCCTGTAAAACAGCCAAATGATCATGGATATCAAATGGTTTCTCATCCGCCACAGCGCCTTCACAATCAAGATCAGGTACCCACATTCTTGTCCCAAATAGGTCCTCGTAAGGAGTGACACCCCCTAGAGAGCTTCTTGGCTGGTTATTGAGAGCTCATTGTAACCCATATATATGATTGACCCAACTACCGCCCTTGCCTAATACCCTAGCTGTTAAAGATTGCTTTAGGTCCCGGTTTTTCCTTTCCACAACCGAATTTCCCTCAGGATGGTATGGAGAGGAGTACCGCAATGCTACGCCCATACTTTCCATGGCCTCTTTATAAGCCCGAGAGCTAAACGCCAGGCCACGGTCAGAATGTAACTTGCCAACTGCATATGTCCCGATAAAGACTTGCAAATCTTTGATAACAGTTCGAGCATCAGCCGAGCGCTGAGGCCAAACCCATAGGAATCGTGAGCAGGAATCCACTGCAACCATGATATACTTGTAAGCCCCATCTGATTGTAAGGGGCCGCAGTGGTCCAGATATACACAAGCGAGAGGTCTGTCTGATTTTAATAACGGTGTCTGTGCCGGGCGTGCTATGGTGGAGCCTTTCATCTGCTGGCAGATGTCACATTTCAAGACGTAGTCTTTAGTTTGTTTTGTCAGACCTGGCCACCAATAGCGCTGTTTCAACAATGATATAGTCGCTCTAACGCCTGTATGCGCAGAGCCCAAACCCTCGTGTGCTGCAATAATCAAACCTTGCCTACGATCCATATTTGGTATTACTCTGTCCCCCACTCCAGGAATCTGAGGATATGGAATGTTGTTTGTATCTAACTTGTAGGAGTACTTGAGTGGAAATTTCTTTGGTACTGCTGAGCTGCCTTTGCGTGAAGCAATGACAGCAACCATAATCTCACCGTCTATCCTCGTTTTTGAACGAGTGATTGCTGCTACGGAAGCTGTGCGTACAGCCCACTTCGCGGCTTCATCAGCCAATGAATTCCCTTCAACATGAACGCCATCACGTTGATGACTCAGTGTATGAATCACGTGAGCCCGTGGTAGTTCGTTTCTCAACTCAACTACCTGTTCCCATGGCATTTTATGCTTAATTGAGCCACCTTTTGGGTCTTTGAACCCTTTTAGCCCCGAATGATGTAAATATTCATTGTATGATTGCACACAGTAAAAAGAATCACGCACTATCTGTGTGGGGAATTCGTGATCCGTATTCACCAGTGCCAGTATCAGCGCTTTTAACTCTGCCAACTGAGCCGTGCAGTCTCCTAGAAATTGCGTTTTGGTGCAACTTTGATGGAACTTTTCATCCCGCATGCAACCTTTAACGACAGCACATGCTGCACTGTATTCTTGCTTACTCCCTATGGCCGGTTGAGCAGATCCATCAGTGTAAATAATATATTCATACTGATCTAGAGGCAAGATTTCATTCGGCAGAGGGTATTCTTGTTCGTATTGCAGAAATGCTTGTGTTTTTAGACTTGGATCAAATCTGTATTCAACATCTGTTGCAGTAAGAGAATTAGCCCATTGTATCCATCTCGGATGTAAGGCTTTTGCATTTGAAATGCTAGCCTTTGTAACAGCTTCTAAAGCCAGTACCGGTGTTACAACAATAATGCGCTTTCCCTGAGCCAGTGCTCTTTCTCTTGCTACAGCGGTCTGAACTGCTGTCAGGATTTTTTCTGTTGTAGTGAAACGCATTTCTGCGTTTGTGTACAGGTGTGATTTGTAAGCGATTGGTACTGTTTCGCCTTCATTGAAGGTTAAGTAGGTGTACCCGCATTGACCCGCTATTACACGGATCACTAAGTTGCGTACATTTATCCGCGTCTGTAAGTGTTTTGAAGCTATCATGTCTTCTTGTAGTGACCATAGGATGTTTTTGTGTTCCTGTGTCCATTGTCTAACTCAAAAGTCAGGTTTTATTAAGTCGTAGAAAGGTTTTACTCTTTCCGCGTAATCCAAAATGTATGTTCTGCCGAAATTTAGGAATCCCAGTATTGATTGTACATTTTTTAATGATTTTGGAGGTTGGAGCAGCGCACACTTTTCTAAAAAGTTGGCTGCCAGACTTTTCCCTTCACTTGAAAGCTCAAATCCTAAAAACAGGACATTGAGGTGGGCGATTTTTGATTTTTTTAAATTAAATTTGTAGCCCTCAGAGGCGAATTCCATAATTATGGTGCTCACCCTGGTCAAGTGCCTTTTTAAGTCATCGTCCGTCAGATAAATGTCATCCACGTAGGACAATGCTTCCTCATCAAAAGTTTGGGGTAATTCGGTTACTCTTGCTGAAAATAACCCGGGCTATTGTTATACCCTTGGGGGAGACGACAAAATTGTCGCTGGGACCCCAACGCTGAGAATGCAATCAAATACCTGCTTTCAGGCGCTATATTTTGGCAGAAAAATCCATTTGAGATAACAAGTGTAGTTTTGTATTTTTTCCACACAATGTTATTCATTAATGAGGCACTGTGTGCATTTTGAACTGCAAATGTCTTAGTGCAAGTGTTTAAATGTCTGTAGTCTAAAACTAGACAATATGTATTGTCAGGTTTCATGACAGGAAACAAAGGATTGTTCATTGATGAGGTGCAATTTTCGATCACCCCTTGGTATTCAAGTTGATCTAAGATCTCCCTGACCTGTTTTTTAGCGTCTTGCTTTATTGGATATTGTCTCTGTGCATTTGGTGAAACTTTTAACGAGATCAAGTGGTGGATTGAATCCTCATCCCATCCGGCATGATTTTTGTAGAATGCTGCAGCTAGGGCAACTGCCCACTCCCGTGCATATGTGTGTTTTAAATTAATGGGAACGAGGTCGGAGAAGGCTGGAAAAATTACTGTTTCTCCTCTAGGGCACTCCATAACGAATGCTGGCGGCCAATCTTGTTCAGCTAATAGGATGTCATAACCAGATGACAGATTCTTCCAAAAGGGACCTTTAACTTTCCTGGGCTTGTCCCCCTCCATTTGGAGTGTTATTTCATATAACTTATGTGGGACGCTTACCCTCGTATCTGGTGTTTCCACCATGATGTAATCATTTAAGTCCGCTGTCACCAGAAATTCCATCAGGTTCTGGCGAGCTATTGTTACTTCTGCCGCACTGTCTAGCATCGTCTGAGCCCATTCCCTGTTCAGAAGTTGTGTCCTCAGAATTCTGGGCATGTCTGATCTTTATACCTGCAACTTTTTTCTTCTTAAACTAAGGTTTTGTTTTTGGCTTTTCTTCTTTTTTGGAAGTATAGTCTTGAGCGTGCTGTTTGTCTCTGGACTTTGTACGCTCTTCCTTGTGTTCTGACAGTCCTTCTCTCTCTGAGTTTTTTGATGAACCCTGAAAGGAACGAGAGGAACGTGTATCAGTATCCTGATACCTGTCAGGTTTTCTAATGTTATCCCTATTCCTGAGATTATACCTCTTTTCAGAGGGCTCCTGTGGAGGAGATCTACCTCAGGATTGAGATCTATTTCCTTTAAAGTTTTGTTGTTTTTTATTATCCCACTTCTTTTCAGAAGAAGCAGGTGTCTGCTTGGAAGTGTCCTTTTCAGGACTGCCCATCAGTTGTGGTTTCAAAGCTTTCCCACCTAAACTGTCTCTGCCTAATTCTGCATATGCAGTTTCAATTATTTTGGGTAGTTGTGGTGCAGCGGCCAGGGCAGCTGACTTCGGAGCACAGGGCTCACGGTTCGATCCCCGGCTCCGGCGGCAGCGCAGCTCAGCACCATGTGACTCTGGGCAATAGCTCACTTAATTTCCACGACGGCCCCCAGCTTCTTGAGACCCGTAAGGGTGAGTAGTTTGCGCTTTACAAATACAGATTTTTTTAGTTCGTGTGGTAGATCTATAGGACTGAACTCCCGTAGGCGTTGGCGGATTGCCACCGAAGCTGCTTCCCCTTCAATATTAGCTAGTATTATGGATGATACCTGGTCATAGTTACCTAGTGACTTCATCCCTAAGTTTAGGGCAGGCTCTGCTCCGTACTCATTTTGTATCTGTCTCAATACATCAGGTACTACTGCTAATGATGGGATACCATGTGTTCTGGTATAAATGGCAGCAAAGACTGTACCCCAAGTGGTACAATCCTCTAATTGTGTTGTTATCCCCATGGGCAAGCAGATTGTTAGCATTCTGTGTTTTTCATACGGGGTGAAATTCGGGAATACTGCCTCTAGCTGTGTTATTTTCTGAGCTACCCAGAATGGTATTTGTTCACATTTTGTGGGCATTTTACCCATCACTGCATGTAATGTTTGTGGTGTAATTTTAGTTGCTGTACCCTGAATTTGAGTTCCATTTGTTGCAACTATTGCTGGTTGGACTGTAAGTGTCCTCATGATGAATTCCTTCAAGTTTCTGTAGACTTTAATTAGATCCTTGTGTTGTATGAGCAAGTCTGCCTGTGGCATTGTGTCAATGTCAGGATGTGGTGTGTAGGCCGCTAATATCGGCCATGTTGCCCCTTCTCTTCCGAGCGGGCCGAGTCTTACTCTTCTTCTTATGTGGGGTAGGGCGCCTTTAAACCAGTATAAGTGTTCCTGGTATGTGAGCGGAACCTCTATATCCTCGAACGGATAATATTCCGCTGGTGCATCTCCTTCCGTGTAGGAGTGAAATGTTTTTGTTCTCGCATTTGCTGCCAGGAATGTAACACACGAATAAAATACCTCTGTTTTGTTTGATTCGTGTGCCTCAATAACAAAAACTACTATGCCACCCCTAGCTGATAAACCATGCGCTAGTAGTCTCAGGGTGACTGTATTTCTAAAGTTTGGTGCAATTTGTGTTGTGTCTGCATCGTCCTCGTCTGTGAGGGGCAGATTTTGTTGCAGTGGGTCTAACTCTGCGATATTTCTTTCCCCAGTCATTTTGTAAAGAGGAACTTTTTCAAGGGAACTAAGATAAGGTGTTTTGCACAAGTTTAGGAACAATGTGTCCTTCAAGCTTGATTAACCAATAGCCAATAAATAGGATTTTTTAGCCTACTCAGCTGTGGCCGAGTTTGTGCCCACCCACTCCAGACGTCTCTGGTGTTTTGTGAGTAGGGGTCTCTGAAAATAGCACGACTGAACTACTCAGATTCTACTGTTAAATAAGTACCCAACCAACGTTGGCGGCACCATGTCGTGAAGTTCCTATATTACCCATACAGGATCTGCGCGTTCAGATAACATAAACTGTAGGACTGGTGGTAGACTGGCTCTGAGCACCCCCACCGAGAATGTTAGCCTTTCTGTTTTAGCTATCTCACAATGCCACTAGAATCTCCTCTTATCGGGGAGAGAATAGTTTCTGGCAACCTCAGAGTATGACAACCCTGACCCCCCAGGATCGTGGAAACAATATACTACTTTTCGCTCAGTCACTCATGCTCACTTATTCGATCTCAGAGAGTTACGCAGAAGAAACAGTCGGGCGTGTTACAATAAGAATTTATTGCACAGTTGTTCTTCTAGTGTAAAATAAATGTGCTGCAACAACCGTTAGACAGTAGCAGATATATATGATTAGCAGTACAGTGAAAATAAAAGGATAGTATAGTTCTACCATCTTGCAATAATCATAAATACATACGTGAATATAAAATGCATGATAAAAATGCGCGTACTCCTACAATGCCTATCTAGATTTACCTAAGTGTACCTAGCATGTGAGTAGGTGTGAAGCCAAGAATCCCTCTAGGATTTAGTCTAACCCCATTACCTGAAGTGAGAGAGTGTGGGACCCCGTCCTGGTCTCGAGTTGGACACCCCGCTAGGGATGTGTTAGACCACTGTCAGTTGGAGCGTCTGCATGCAGGAGCCTCAGCGTCTCTGGTCAGTGTGTCGGCCTGGAAGTCTCGGTCTCCTCTCCCAACTCTAGCAAGATGTGCTGTATTTATACAAAAGGTATCTAGGGTTTCTTTGTCCCTTGTTTCTTATATTAGCCATTGTTGGATTTGAGGATGACGTATGGGATGAACCTTGTACGTAGATATTATGCAGGTGGTGTGTAGCCCCTGCCTGGTTTCCGGGAACCCTCATGAATATTCCTTCATACCGTATGAGTCTATTGATGGAGTTACAAGACGCTATTGTTCAGGGAAAACCCTCCTTCTGTACCCAGGATCAGAACTAGGTAAAGGTTCAATCCTAAAGGCTCGTTACTGTGTAGAATAAGGGAGATAATGTAGGTGAAGGTGTATGATATTACCCGGGCCTATATTAGGGTAGCTATATGAAACATAACATTTCATTTTCCTGGTATCAACAATGATTATTCTATTAGATGCTATATTGGCATTCCAAATCAAAGCTAATGTGTTCAACGTTGCTAAATAAACGTTCAATGTTTTTATTAACGTCCCCCTAGTGCAACCTTGTGATAAACATGTGTATGAAATGTTATATGTGAATATGTGTGGTGTGAGTAACGTGTTTTCTATAGAAAGCAACTCAGTCAGTCAGTAAAAGCCTTATTCAATTTTTTGCATAAAAATCATAAAGGCATACATAGTAAAAACATACATTGCATAATCAGAAGCTGAATGATATAACATTACTTAAGATATATTTGGTGGTACAAGGTACTAAAAAACTAGCGTTACCATGATTTCATTCAATTTGCTTAAAAAAATTCATATAAGAATAGTTTTTCGGCATTTAATAACACTTTTTAAAAAGAATGCATTTGACCTCATAAAACATTAATTGTCTAAAAATTGCAGTAATAAGAATGCTGGACGAAATTATCTCAGACCCAGTAACCTTAAGATGGGTAATTTCTATCTACTTCCTTGTATTTCATAACATTTACAGAAAAAAAAACATGTATTGTCGATTGCTGGGACATGTCGTCACATGGGCAGTTGCTCAATGTTTTGGACCAATTATTTGTTGTAGGGAAACTTATTAACGATGGAAAATCCCAAGTCTAAAACGAGTCAGTACAAATCTATCGTATCCACTTAATATGATTTTTAGGTATGGCTGTATACCATAAGTGGTCAATATCATTTGATTAGACTATACTGAGGGTCCTAATGCCTCTACTGAGAATCTATTTGTCTCCAAGTGCGCCATGCAATATCTTTTAAAATCCCTTCTGGTAATGGAAATTATGGACCCTGGGTTATCATAATATTCAGGGTGCCACAGATCATTCATAAAATCTTTTATATATTTTAACCAAGGGATATCAAGTGCCCGCTGTAACTTAAGGCTGTCTTTCATGTTCTCACGATTAAAAGAAGTTTTTGTAAAAGTTCAAATCCTTTGCCAAAGGCAGACAGGTTGGACTTTTATTAGATCCGAAATGTACGGTATCCCTAATTCTGAATGGCATATATAGGTGGAGGTGCTACCTGGGACGGCCAATAGGAATTTTAAAAATGCATTCTCAACCAGCTGTATGGGTTTAGGATCGCAGTAACCCCACACATCTGCACCATACATAGCCGTTGTGACACTCTTTGCCTGATATATATGCAACAGCTCAACAGGGGGTCTTCTACCCAATTTCCTTGCAAAATTTGCTATGGCAGCAATGGCTTTCATAAAAAGTAATTTCCTAGCTTTGACGGCCTGGGTCCATGTCTCCTTTTGGTCAAATAAAATACCTAAATAGGGAAATGTCTTGGTAGATTCCACCTTTTTTATTATCGATGAGTATGTCCCTGCATTTTGCGCTACCTTACCCACACTTCCTAATAAAGGGTTTTGACATATTCACACTAAGACCCAAATTTTCCAAATACACGGTATAACTTGTCAGTGCCCTTTGGAGCACCAATTGCATTCGTGCCACTCATATCTAGTTTATCATTCAACCCAAAAGGGGTTATGGTGTTGAACTTCCTTATCCATAATGTCTCCCTCTGTAGTAGTAGTTTTCCAGGATCAACTCCATCACTAGAAATCACTTTTTCTAAAATTAGGAACCGAAGTTGTGCAATACTGTGATTTTCTTTCAGCCAGTGATCCACTAAATTTGAATTGATGTTTTTGTTCCGGATCATACATATCACATAAAATTTGACTTTACCATGAAAGAGGATTTTTACTTACAATTAATTTGAGTGTAAACAAGACATTCCTACCAGCTCCCAATCAAACATTAGCACTTATTAAATAAAAAACAGGAATTTTTCTTTATCAGGACATTAACCTTAGGAGTACCTGTACTGCTTTTTAAATACAATGCACCTGTTGCATAAACAATGACTTTGCCATAGTTCTATATGGTTTACTTTCACACCCACAGGTGACACAAGGGAGCTCAGTTCAATACACCAGCGCTGAACTTGAAAAAAACATTTGTGTAGCCCCACAAAATCCTACCCAATACATTGTTGAAGTAGTATTATTGCTTTTGCGTTACTAACAATCCCTATAAGGGGATCAGGGGCACCGTGGTAACAGAAACAAACCTATTTAGTCATTCACAATATCACACTCACAGCGTACTAAGAAGAATAGACACTTTTAAATAAAAATGTTTATTATGACAGGAATAACCTGCATATTGCAAACATGCACTGTGGTAGCGGCCTTCCCCCAAGAATCTGCTATATTAGCACGTGGCAAGATGTAGCATCTTTGAAGTGTGCTTGCAGTAGGTGAGACCATCTTTTGCAGAATCTCATGCGATAATCTGGGTGAAGAACCTGTACTGACAAGTGGCCAAATGGCAGTCCTTATGTACTTAATCTTTTCAAAGATTAGAATTTCTGACATAAGTTTAGGAATGCCTGACATAGATTATATGCAATTTAGCTCAGCGTCGCAGACATTTACTGATGAACATATAAGGTGAGAAGACATCAATTAAGGCTACACTATTTTGGCTATATATTTGTACTTGTTCTTCTATGACCTTGACATAGTGATAAGCAGACACTAGTCCCAGACTGACGTTGCATCAGATGTTATATCTATGTCATTAGTCGAACGACCTGACACTTTCACAGTTCTTAGAATGGTAAGGTCAAATTACATCTGCATCAAATGGCAGACATGAGAATGATTCTGCAAAAATTGAGAAAGATAGTGACCTCCATTGTCTAAGGTGGCGACCTCCATTGTCTAAAATGGTGTCCTCCATTGGCTAAAGATGGCGACCTCAATTTCCTAAAGATGGCGTCTGTGCCTACTTAAAATGGAATTGGATGAGTCTGACCTTAGGGGCTTTACGTCTTCCCCGGCTTGTACGTCTGGATGTTTATTTAAGGTTTTATATAGTGCTAGCTAGACCCGGAGGTATCAGAGAGCTTTACAGAATCAAGAGTAAGGCAATAAACAGTCACTGAGCATATGACGTGCAACAATCATCAGTTCAAGTATACATAACATATATACACAGGAAAAAAATATGCCACGCGGGAGGAGTAAACTAAAATCTGTACATAGAAAAACGTTTGGCAATGAGGGTGGATTGCTGAAAATGTGATCAGTTCTAAACATTTAGGGCCCAATTCCGATCTCGTAAGGAAGGCCTCCAAACGGGATTTGTAAAGAGCAAATCCGATTCTGAGCCTATCTTTCCGTTCGAATCGTCCCCCGTTCCGAACGACCAAGTACGATCGAGTATCCCGTACGCGCCGTGCGAATCGTTTACGAACCCGAACCTGTCCGTCCGACACATTCGTAGCCGAATTGTGCCACGCAATGGAGCCGATTCCCGACCGAGCTAGTACGATTCGGACAGCCGCTTCGCCTCGGTCTCAGCGAGACAAACCAGCTGTCGGAATCGTACTTCGGGGGGCCGTAGCAGTCCCCCCTTCACCCGGGGCCCTCCGAATCTGTCATGGGGCTGTGCCCATGGGTCCCCCCAATCCAGGCATGCACAGTGTGGCGGGCACCATGGGGTGCCCACCACAGGGTGTACGCTTTTCCCCACCCACCCCTTTTTGCTATGAGAGCCTGTGTATTCGTCTGTACACAGGCTCCCATAGTGTTCAATGGGAGTTCGGCCGAACCGAGTCCGTAACCATGCGGTTGCATCATACTCGCTCAGTTGGACTCGCACAGCGCGTCTCGCTTCGAAAGCCCTCCAGGCAGAGTCGTATGGAGGGCTTTCCGAGCGAGATCGGACTCAGGCCCTTAGAGTCCATAGAGCAAAAGACATCCAAGACAATAGAGCCAAACACAAAGAAAAGAAAAACAGCCAGCAGAATCAACGGAGACTGACATGAGCATGAGAGCCGAATTGAACCAAGTTTCGTTTGCTCATTAGTTCCAGTATTTGTTGAGGAGATGGCATTTCAGGTCTCTTTTGAAGCCGGGGAAGGAGGGGTTGCATCGTAGGTCCTTCGGTAGGGAGTTCCAAATGCTGGGAGCATTACCTGAGAAAGAGCGGGCCTGGGTTGTTTTCCTTTTTATTTTGGGAGGAACGAGAAGAAGTGTGGAGGAGCTTCTCAGCGATCTGGTTCATCCTGCTTTTGTGAGTTTGTTGTCTAAATAGTCTGGTGTGTGTGAGTGGAGGGCTTTGTGGGTGATGCAGGCAGTCTTGTAGATGCATCTTCCTTCAATGGGAAGCCAGTTTAGGGACTTGAGGGCAGGCGTGATGTGTTCATACCGTTTGATGTCTGTTATGAGCCATGCTGCCATGTTTAGAACTGATCTGAGGGGGGCGAGGTGAATTTTCGGGGTCCCCGTGAGGATAGCATTCCCGTAGTAGAGTTTGGAGAGGACCAGGGATTGAACAACCCGTTTGAAATCATCCAAGGGAATGAATGGTTTAATTTTTTTGAGGTGTTTTAGTGTGTAAAGCGCTCCTTTTGCTGAGTTTTTAATGTGATCCTACATTGACAAGTTTTTGTCCAGGGTGAAGCCTAAGGATTTAGACGAGTTAGATAGAGTGAGCGAACAATTCAGGGTCTTCAGGTTGCTGATCCAGTCTTGAACTGGAAGGTGGTTCCTTTTGGGGGAGAACAGAATAACTTCTGTTTTGCTGGGGTTCAATTTCAGATGGTTAGAGTTAAACCAAGACTGTATCTTATTCAGTGTGACGTTGAGATGTAGGATGTCACTGGGTGATTTGATTGTGTAGTAGAGTTGTGTGTCATCTGCATAGAGGTGGTATTTGATCTCTGCTTGTTTCAGGATGATAGTAAGGGGTTCCATGAAGAGGTTGAACAGTGAGGGGGAGAAGATTGAGCCCTTGGGGACACCAAGAGTGACAGGTGTGGGTTTCGAGAGGCAAGACTTGATTTTGATTTGTTGTGATCGGTGTTGTAGGTAAGATGTGAACCATTTTAAAACCATGCCATTGATACCGGAGCGGATCTTCAGTGACTCCAGGAAATCTGGGTGATTGATTGTATCAAAAGCCGCTGATAGATCAAGAAGGATAAGTAGGCAAGCATCTCCATCCTCTAAGGATATATGGATGTCATCTACAATATTGAGCATGGCGGTTTCTGTGCTGCAGCCTTTCCTTAACCCTGATTGGAAAGAGTCAAGTAGGTTGGATTCACCTATATGTCTGTTGAGTTGTTGTAAGGCGCATTTTTCCATAGTTTTGGCTAGGAACGGGAGATTAGAGATAGGTCTGAGGTTGTTGAGATCGTTAGGGTCTGCCTTGGGGTTTTTGAGAATAGGTGTGATTTGACCTAGTTGGAGGGAATCCGGTACACAACCAGAGGCAAGAGAAGTATTGATGATTTTTGTCCAACACGGGGCGATGATGTGATTTAGGTTATGTACCATTTTTGCAGGGAGAGGATCTTTGGTTTGTGAAGTAGGCTTAAGTTTTGCAATAATATTGAAGACTTCTAGTTCAGTCATGGGTTTGAAGACCGACCAATTGGCTTTGTTTTCAATTGGAAGTTAAAAAGGTTGTCGTTTGTTCAATTTGGGGTTAATTGAATGTTGATAGGTTCGGGTGGTAGGACTGCCGTAGGGGGAGGTGTGTCAGTGAGAGTAGTTAGCAGGGTAGGTAGAGTTGTGGCTTGAAGGAAGGATTGCTCAATTGTAGCGATTTTGTCAGTGAAGAAGTTGGCAATTTCTTCACAACGTTCATTAGAGGCTGTTATTTCGTGAAGGGAGGAAGACGTGGTTTGTCGTTTGACAATGTTAAAGAGCTCCCTGGGCCTATTCTCTGCACAGTTGAGTTGGGTGCCGAAGAAAGAGGCTTTTTCTCTGAAAATGTGCTTCTTGTATGCTAACCTAGCAGTTCTGAGTAAAGTTAGATGTAATGACGAGGGGTTTTATCTCCAAGACCTTTCTGCAATCCTTAGTTGTCTTCTTTCGTTGTTAAGATCGGAGTTAAATCATGATTTTGATTGGCTTGATCTTTGTTGTTTTAATTTGAGCGGTGCAACTTGGTCGAGAACTTCCGCTATCGCCGTGTTGAAGTGGGCAGTGAGACCATTTACGTTTTGAGTCTGAGGGAGATGTTGAAGTTTATCATGAATCATGTATTTAAGATCTGTAGAATGGACTTGTTTGAGGTTTCTGGTCCACTGCTTCGGTTTGTTAGGTAAGTCTGAGTGCGGTTTGACGATGGTATCGATGTTGAACAGTATGAGATGGTGGTCAGAACAGTCAATGGATACGATGGCACTGAGGGAGACCAGTTCATTTCTAGTGATAATCGCGTCGTGAGTAGCGCCTTTGATGTGGGTTGGTTCATTGCAGAGTTGTTTAAGGTCATTTATTTCAAGAAGGTTCATGAGGTTCTTGACTGTGTATTCTTCAGCATTGTTCCAATGAATGTTGAAATCGCCCAGAAACACGTCCTTCGTGTCAGTAAGGGAGAATTGAGTAAGTAGGTCAGATAATTCTTCAGCAAAGAGGGGGCGATCACCAGGCGGGTGGTAGATGGTGTGAAGTTTGATACGCGGGGAGCCTTTACCTTTAAGTTCAATGCCGAGGTATTCAAAAGTCGTGTATTCTGCATTCTTTAAAATGGAAAGTTGAATTTCAGCTTTGTGGATTATGGCTAGATCTCCACCTGTTATTTCAAGTCTGTCATGTCTAATGATGGAGTAACCAGGAGGTGTAAGTCGGCCAAGTATGGCAGTTGAATGGTCATTGAGCCAAGATTCCGTGAGGAAAGAGATATCAATTCCCTCACTGAGAATGGTTTCGGCGATATCTGTAAAATGTTGTGCTGCCGATCTACAGTTGACAAGCATGCAAGATAGAGGGCAGGGATTATCCTTGCCAGATATTCGAGTATGAATGGTGGTGTATTGAGCAGGAGGTCTGGGTGAATTCGAAATTACAGGAGTTCTATTAATGCCCACTATTCCAGGGATTGTAGAGGGAGGATTATGGACCATGATCTGGGTCTTGGGGTGGTAAAATTTGCTGAGAGCATCCGCTTCCCACACGGATAAAGGGCAGTGTGAGCGGTGGGGCCTGTGGGCCAGCCGGCATAGGGGAATAGAGGGCCAGGTGGTGGATTGTAAGCAAGTCGGCGAACCTGTATGAGGAGGCAATTTCTGACTCACGTGTAAGTGAGAGCAGGCAAGGATGGCCTGGTTAAAGAGATCCTGTCTAAGATGAGCTAAGTCGGTAGCAAGAGAGTTGAGTTTACGCTCCATTCGGTTCAGAATCTGTGAGAGAGTGTTGTAGGTGCATCCCTCATTGAGGGTGGGGGAAACCGCAGTAAGACCTGCATATGCGGGAGCAGAAAACACAGCGTTATGGGGGTGATCTGTGTCGTTAGGACAAGGATTGAAGACAGTCTGAGTGAGAGGCATAGGGTCTGCCTTGGAAAGGGGGGGAGTGTCAGCTGAGTATTTAATCGATGATGGTCTAAGGATGTGACCTTCGTCGCTAGGTTTGCAGTGGGCATCATTTGGATTTGTTACAGAGAGCTTGTACGTAAAGGTGGGAGGAGGTGGTGACCTTCTGGTAGACACTTGTCTATAGTGAGAGTTGGAGGGGGTGTCAAGGTTGCTGGTTATGTCCGGGGGAGTCTGAGGGTTGGATACATTGAGAGTGGGAGAATACGTGGCCGGTCCTGAGTAAAGGGGAGCAGAGAGCGCTACATTTTTGGGGTAATCAGTGTCAAAGGGCCATAGTCGAAGTGAGAAGAGTAGGGTTATAGTTAGAAGGAAGGGCATCTGCTATTAGAACGGTGGATGGAGGACTGGGGGAAGTGTCTGCATCACTAGGCTTGGTGTGAGTATTATCTGAGTTTGTTTTTATGAGATTGCAGGGTAGGGTGGGGGCATGAGAAGTTATTCTTAAAGGGGGGGTCCACATCCATATGGTTAGTGAGAGTATTATCAGGGTTTGTTTTCATGAGATTGAAGGTTAGGGTGGGCGAATGAGAGGTCATTCTTGAGGGCATAGTTTGGCGGTGTGTGTTGGTGGGCGCGGCGAGGTTGATGGAAGTGTTTAGGAGTGACCTGGAGTTTGATGGTGACTCCTTAGGAGGAAGAAGGCCGGGCTGTTCTGGGTTGGATTGTGGTACGGGGAGAGAGGCGTTTGGGGTGGTTTGCCCTGTTGTGTGAGTGAAGTGAACAATGAGAGGAAGTGTCTATCAAAGATGTTGAGGTGCAGGTCCATGGCTTGTATGAGAATAATCCCTGTCCTGAAAATGGATATATCGATTTCCCCTCTAAAAGAAGGGGAAGGGGATGTCGTCAGTTTTGTTCCGTAGAGTATTTTGATTGTTTTAGTGACTTGAAGGAGGAGAAGGAAGATGTTATTCCATTTAGCCTGGCATTTAGAATAGAAGATAAAGTCAGTTTTCTTTGTGCCATTTGTTATGTTGTGGTAGGTATCAGCTATTAGTGTTTCCGGGTGCTGTTTCAGTAGCTTGTGTTTGAGATTCTTTTTAGCGTTCTTAGAGATGTTTATCGGATACGTGATGCTCTACGAGTTTGGGCCATATCTCGCAAGGGTAGTGTTGAGGGGATTATGGTGGTACATTGCTGAGGACCTATTAATATCTAGCTACAATTGAGCTGTAAGATTTTGCCACGAAAGGGGAGGGATTAGGATGTCAGAATAGAGGAATGAGGAGCAACACCTCACTCTCCAAAGGACTCACCGGCAAGGTCAGCCCCAGACATACAGGAGTTCTCCGTGGCTTTGTTAACGCCCTAATGGTGTGTCAAGCGACTCCGCCCGGGGGCAACAGCAGTCCCAGAAGAAAAGGCTAGAAAGGAGCCTAGACATACAGCCCCTGAAGCCGACATGGAGATCCAACGCAGATTTGCGGCCTCGCACGGGGGCACAGGCCCTCCCCAAATCACCCAACCAGTTGTACGGACCTTCGTGGGGTGAGTGGGAAGTCGCTAGAGATGACAGAGAGTGTAAGGGGGCCCTGAGAATGTTCAGGCAGTTATGAGGACACTGATGGCAGGCAGGGCTCAGTAGTGCAAGAGGTAGACCAACGGCTTTCCAACTTTTTTATAGCACCGCACGCTTCTAACACTCAGCCAAGGAAATTAGGGAATGTGCACTATTGTTCCATCAAGTATATTGGGAATCCGCAGTCTGGGCCAAGGTTAGCAGAGATGTCGGTAGGCAGTTGGAGACAAGGTGCTGGGCTTAGAGGCCTTAGTTAGAGTTGGGCAAGCACAAGGAAAGCACCCCTCCCAGCCTCTCCGGAGGGACCATCAATTCCTTGCGTAAGATTCTGGTGGTATTTAAGGACTAGGCTGGCGTGTGCATTGAAGAAGAGTGTTGGGCTCCTTTTAGTAGGATATGGTAGGTTCTGGGCTATGTCGGTGGTAATGGAGGCTGTTACCGGAGCAGAAGCGACCCGGTGAGGAGGGGGCATACAGGGTGTAGGTGCCCCTTCAGGCCTCCCTCCGAGTCAATCCGTAGGTTACCAGACAGGCTCACTCATTATTTTGGCCTAAGGTGCAGTGGCAGGCAGGGAGGGAGTAGAGACCGTTGTTGGGCTCCCCTCAGTATAACTGGTAGGAATTGCATTAAACACACAGTCCAGCGCTCAGCGTATGATCGGTGGGCAAAAAGATAGCAAACACAGGCAGCAGCACACTATGGTCTCATCAAACTATGTGTGTGTGTGCAGCTCGTCTCCCGCAAAGTCTCCAAGGTCAGGCTGTACTTGGTAGCTTCCGTGCATCATTTGTGGCAGCGCAAGGGTCTCAAGCATGAGGGAGGGGGGCAGCACTCACCAGACTCCGGCGAAAGTCCGCCCCCTCAGCTCGCAGTTTCACAGGTTGCGAGGGAGACGTCCGGGTGCTCGATCCCACTCCAGCATCGGCGGCCTGCAGCGGTACAGATAATCGAGGAGGGCAGCGGTTGCGGCCGTTTCAGGTGGCAATCCCATTCTGGTATCGGCGGCAGGCAACCAGCAGCAGCTTGGAAAAGCGAGGAGGTCGTTGTGAGCAGCGCGCCTCCAGGAGTCAGCCGAGAGCGGACCAACCTATGTTATGTGATGTCATAGGAGCATATTTAACATGGGGTTGTGCCAGTATGCAGATACACCCAGTCTCTCAAATTACTAGGATCTGAAATGCTCAAAACATGATTAATATATATATATATATATATACACACATATATATATACACACACACACATATATATATATATAGCACATTTAGAGCATGAAGCATAAGCAATTACTATATCATAAACATATGTAGTGAACAAAGTAAAGCATGAATGCGTTTAGGCCTTGCATTGTTTAAAGAAATTCATGTATATATGTAAAATTCAGTCAGTCTAAAGTGTTTCTAAAGAGGGATGTGTGTTGGTGATCAAGCCTACAGGTGATGACATAGAATAGGCCAGATTAAAATACGCAGCATAGAAATAAGTTGAAAAATTAGAAAGAGTCTGGTAAAAAGAAAAGGTTTTCTTTAGGTCATAGTACATACAGGCTTTGTGGCATGTATTTTGAGTATATTTTGAGTTCAATTCTCATTGAAAATGGGTGGCCAGCAGCATGGCCGAGTAAGACGTGCTTTCGCCGAGCTCCGGCTGAAAGCCTAATCCGTCATTGATTCCGGCAACCTGCAGACACGGAGACCACTGAAACCACACATGTAAAGCCTTGGACGACCTCCGGAGTTGGTGGCCGTGGAGCTGAATACCAAGGGCGAGCTATGCAGGCTAAACTTCGGCCCGACTCGCTGCCGGGAGCGGGTCCTAAGATGGCGCCGTGGAGAACCTGAGTAGGCGGAGAGCCGCCCCGAGAGACTGGGAACACTGCGTAGAGGCTACAAGGGACAGGAGCCGACGAGGTGAGCTGCCCTCTCATCCCCACCTGGGTCTATCTGAGTGGTGTGGGGCCTCCGAGGGCTGTCCCTGAAGCCGTGAGGTACCGCGGACGAGCGGACTCCTCTCCCCTTCGGGAGTGTGTCAGAGCGCAGCCGGGATCTGGCGCCCCGTGGCTGAGGCCGGGGAGAGGGACAGAAGGTGGGGACAGCCAGAATCCTGTTGGGCAGGCGTCCGGTGTAGCTCCAGAGGGGACTGCCGGAAGACAGAGGCGCCCGACTTGGCAGACTGACGCGGCCGCACCGGACGGTCGTGGTGTGGAGCCTGGAGGCCGGAAGCGCTGAGCCTCGAGGTCCATCAAGCGGCACATACCGGTGAGGAGCGGCAGCCGGTGAGCGGGGGACCGGGGCGGTGTGGCGAGGCCCGGAGGTACACCGCAGTGGTGGGTCTTGCCCCCCCGCCTCCACCTGCTCTCTTCCACCCCCGCAGCAGCAGTGAGACGTACCAGCCGGGGAAGACCAGCGGCCCCCGGCCTGAATCATCGGGCGGCTTGGCGGTGAGTGCCCCCAGAGGAGCAAACAGTTCCTGCCTATGTGGAGAGATGGGGGAGGACGCAATTTCCCTGCAGGCAGTGTATGAGCCATCGCGGAGGGGAACAGGGCTGGAGGAAGCCCCCACATGGAGATTGGACTTGGGAGGCCCACATAGGACATTGCTTGTCACACAATGTTTTGGGGGCGCTGCCTGAATAAATGCACATAGGTCTACACTGAGGGACACCTCTGGGGGTGCTGCACACGGAGCGAGGGGGGCTCTGAGATAGGAGCAGGATAATCGCCACAAGTTGGGACCACTGGATAAAACTGCGCACTTTTCCGGGACACTGCCATTTAGTGCGAGAAACCCCCTGCCTACCCAGGCACCGACCATTATGGGCAGAGACGGAGTATCGAAGCCGCCGCGGCAGGGCAAGATGGACCAGTACACGAGGGTCGTCGCCCCCCCTCCTGAGGAACGTTCGACCCCCCGCTCGGACACGGACACCCTCCTCCAGGCGATTCACGCATCCAGGACGGCGCTGGAGGGGAAGATCGGGACAGTGGGCACAGAGGTGTCGCTCCTACGGCAGAACCTTAGGAATTGGGCGGATAGGGTCACGGAGACCGAGACTCGGCTGGGTGAAGCGGAAGATTCACTACAAGGCCTGCGCACAGGAATGACGGAACTACAATCCTCCCACAAGGACCTACTATGGCGGGTGGATGATGCGGAAAATAGAGCACGTCGCAATAACCTCCGCTTTGTGGGCTTTAGAGAGGGAATTGAGGGGACGAATATGCCTGAGTTCCTGCATTCATGGCTCCTACGCACCTTCCCGAAAGACAAATTCTCTACCTGTTTTGTCATAGAGAGGGCCCACAGGGCGTTGATGGCCCGACCTCCTGCAGGAGCGACAGAGATACGATCCTTAGGGAAGCCAGAAAGCTTGGGGCGATCTGGCATGAGAACACACGCATAATGATTTTCACGGACTACAGTAGGGAGGTGCAGAAGCAGAGACATACATTCGACTCCGTAAAAGCCAAATTCCGAGAACATAAAATTCAATATATGTTGCTCTTTCCCGCAAAACTCTAAGTGCTATTCATGGGCAAATCCCACTTCTTCCAGACGCCGGAGGAGGCCTGGCACTGGTTGGAGGAATGACCCACACTGAGAAGACCAGAGGTGCCGTCACGCAGCGATGTGTCCTCCGGGGGGGACGTCAGACGGTCCCCGGGCCCACAAAGATCACTGAGACCCCGACAGGCCCGCAGGGGTCGCCCTCTGGAGACAACTCCATATGCCCCAAAAGACTCTGGCAGATTCAGATGGCGCAGTGGATGTTCCCTGGACTCTCGACTCTCAACGGGCTCACGCACACTCCGCCTACATGGTCATCCGCAGCCAGACACGGAGAATGGAACCAGAGACTCTTCCTCTGGAGAAGAGGGGGCCGAGGGCCCCTCTATGCACCCCTTGGCAGCTGAAATACTGGCGATGGAACAGGACGCACCAGCGGATGCTGCAGCCACCCAAGGAGAACCGCCGGATTCCCACTCGTGAACAGGGGCCTGCGAGGTTGGCCGTGGACTGGATTGACATTTCGGAGCATGCAAGTTGGATACACACCCCCCTTTTCTTTCTCTTCATTCTACTTATTTCTTTTCTTTGTTCCATCTGCCGAAACCTGCGGAGAACTAGAGGACACCCGCGGAGCTGTAGGCGATAGCCATGAAGTGGCTACAGACTTGGACTCTTGGCAGATCTCCCGCTTTGGCAGTTGAGCTCTTTTTTGGTTTTGTCTTTCCCTCTGTTTCTTTTTCCTTTGTTGGTTCCTTCTAAAGGATTTTGGGACTGCTGCGAGAGTTGGACCTTGTGGCGTGAGTTGGGACGGGGAGGGCGATAGACCTCCACCACCCTAGGGTTCACTCCTCAGCGACAGGCGGGGGATGAGACATGGGGAGGGGGGAGGTGGGGTGGGGGGGGTTGGGGGGGCTGCAATAGTTCTATGGTTGGGTTTTTTAAGTTTGTTTGGAATAGCAGTCACATGGTCACTCAGTGGCGCACGCTCACCTGTTGCCCCCCACCCGGGATATACTGTGACCACGCAAGTCTATGGCCCCATTGAGTGAACGTAGATTCCCCACAGACGCTATGGAGACGGTCCCCTATAAGATACTCACATGGAATGTGAATGGCCTAGGGGATAAAATTAAGAGAGGGCTGGTGTCCGCATACATAAAACGAGTACATCCAGATGTAATCCTATTGCAGGAGACACACCTCAAGGGGACAAAATGTGGGTTTCTGGCAAGGGGAGCATACACAGTATTAGCACATGCGGGGTACACAGCGGGCTCCCGGGGGGTGGCTATCCTACTTAAAAAATCCCCCCCTTTCAAGATGACTCGGACATGGACAGACCCCCAAGGTACGTACGTGGGAGTGACGGGGACGTGGGGTAGACGGAGGGTCTCAATAGTTTCGGTCTATGCCCCCCCGAAGTTACAAGCCAGGACTCTGCATGGACTGACTGATATCCTGTTGGATACACCAGATACACTGCACATTATAGGGGGTGACTTTAACAACGTCATGTCCATCCCTATGGACCGCTCAGGGAACCGTATCGACCACGCCGCTGGCCAGGGTAATGGACACATTGGGTTTGATGGACGTGTGGTGGCACCTCCACCCAGATGCCAGAAGTTATTCATACTATTCTGGCGCACCTAAGGTGCACTCTCGACTGGACTATGTCTTTCTCCCGCGGCGGGCCGCGGGGACAGTCTGTGAGGCGGAATACCTGGCGAGGGGGATCTCTGACCACTCCCCACTTTTGGTTAGGACAGGAGGGAGGCCCAGGGCGCAAAGTGGAAACTGGAGGTTGACGGCTTGGGAACTGCAGAACACTGAGATATTGCGGGGTCTCCGGGCTGACACGACAGTGTATTTTGCTGAAAATGTAGGCTCGGTGCAATCAGGCGTTATAGTGTGGGAACCCTACAAGACAGTGCTCCGTGATAGGGCCCAAAACCGAATAACTTGGGAGAGGCGGAAAGCACAAGAGGAGCTCACTGGTTTGGAAACCCAAATTCTGGAGCTAGAACAACGTTATCTGGTGGGACGTGACGCACAGGTCCTCCGGTGCCTGACGGACATACAACAGCAGTATAAAGCCCTAGTAATGGAAGAGGCTAAAACGCAGGCGCAGGCGACCATTCATAGGTTGTATGATGTTGGGGATAAATCTGGTAAGCTCCTAGCCTGGCTCAGTCGTAAGGAAATGGACGCCAGATGGATAGAAACCATAGTGGACCAACAGGGGCAGACGCAAAAGGGGGACGCACAAATAGTACAGACATTTGCCTCCTATTTTAAGGATTTCTATGAGGCCAGGGACCTGGGTGGCTCGGAGGAGATCCTAGCATATTTGGCCACCATTCAAACCCCAAGCTTAGCGGATGAGGATAGGGAGGAACTCGAAGCAGACATATCGGTGACCGAAATTAAAGAGGCAATAACTAAATTACACCTTGGAAAGTCCCCAGGCCCGAATGGACTCCCAGCGGAATTTTATAAAAAAGGGGCAGACCTCCTGGTGGTGCACTTGTTAGCACTGTTTAAGGACGCGGCTCAAGAGGGTACTCTTCCGTTAGATCTTAGGTTGGCCACGATCATCCCTATCCATAAACCGGGAAAGCCTCCCGAGGATTGTGCGTCCTATCGCCCAATTTACCTCCTCAATATAGAGGTTAAACTACTGGCGACGATACTGGCCCTCCGGTTGCGACAGGTAATCTCAGGCCTGGTGCATCGAGATCAGACGGGCTTCCTACCAGACCGGGCGACCAGACTGAACCTACGGCGGACGCACAATTGGCTTATGGAGGTACAGGGAAGGGAGGACCCACATATGTTCCTTTCCTTAGACGCCGAAAAAGCGTTTGACGCTGTCCACTGGCCCTTCTTAGAGGCGGCTTTGGTTAAGTTCGGTATCGGCCCCAAATTCAGACAATGGGTGGGACTCCTATATGCGGACCCCAGAGCCCGGGTTAAAGTAAATGGGCTACTGTCTGAGGACTTCCCCATTCGAAGGGGAACCCAACAGGGGTGTCCTCTGTCCCCCCTACTATTCGCCCTCACCATTGAAATAGTGGCATGTGAGGTCAGACAGACAAAAGAGATACGGGGGTTCCAAATTACACAAAATGATTTAGAGGAAGAAAAGATTTCGCTTTATGCGGACGATATCCTGTTATATGTTACCCAACCGGCTGCTACGGTCCCCGCACTGTTCAGGCTCCTGGGCAGGTATGGCTCCTTCTCGGGCTATGCGATAAACTGGCATAAATCGGTCCTGTATAGCCCACGTATTTGGGGATCTACCTAACCACAGATAGAAATCTCTCCTACCAAAAAAATATTCAGCGAGTCATTACGAACTTTGCAGCTGATGCCCTACGATGGAAGGCCCTCCCCCTCACGATACTTGGCCGGGCCGCAATGTTTAAAATGATCACATTGCCCCGCTTCTTGTATGCCCTCCAAAATGAATATTTCCCTCTTCCCAGACAGACGTTTAGGGTGATAGACGTGGAAATGCGCTCCCTGTTGTGGTTGGGGAAGCAACCAAGGATAGCCCTGAGTACGTTGCAGCGAAACCAGTATAATGGAGGGATATCACTGCCAGACATCGAGGCATACTATTGGGCGGAGCATTTGGCGCCGGTAAATGAATGGCTCCATGCCCCGGCTGATCACCCCACCTACAGATTGGAACGGGATACAATGGCACACCGCTCTTGCCTATTCTACTTATATGGAGGTCCAGGTAGGAGATGCCTACTTCCGGCCACGCAAATAACCATAGAGGTATGGGATAGGGCGACTAAGACACTGGGATGGACACGTAAACCGACAAAGCAGACACCGATATGGAGCTGTACCTGGTTGAGGGAACTTCGCAAACTTAAGGGCTTTGGAGGTTGGGATGACATCGGAATCTCTACGTTGGGGGATGTAGTGGCGAAGGGGGACCTTAAATCCTTTAGGACTCTGGCAACGGAGTTTGGGTTGCACCCCACCCAAATTTTTAAATATGCGCAACTGTGTCACGCATGGAGAGCCGAGAGCTTGCTCTCCTCTCCCCTACCAGAATATGCCCCGTTGGAGGGTCGCCTATTGCAAGAGCAGATATCCAACAAGACAGTCTCTCTAACATATAGGACCTTGAACAATAACATGCCAGATAGACTAGGGAAACTGAGAGAAACATGGGAGCAGAACCTGGGTACGATGGACACAGTAGATTGGGAAGCTGCCCTGATGCACCATAGGGAAGTGGCGATTAAATCCCGCCTCCGACTCATCCAATACAAGATACTACACAGGGTATATTTCGACAGGGTTCGACTCCACCGCATGGGCCGGGCCAGTGATCCAAATTGTTTGCGCTGTAGACAACCGAAGGGGGACTTCTACCATATTATCTGGGACTGCCCCGCCATCCATGCATAGTGGATACAAGTATTGGGAGAGATGAGTAAGGTGCTAGAGGCCACACTTCCTCTGGACCCTAAATTCGTACTACTGGGGATATCTAACGATATTGACTTGAGCCGCCCACAACTGATTTTCGCACTATTGGCCTTAGTGGTGGCGAAGAGAGACGTGGCACGTGCATGGGGGGGACAATTCCCCCTCAATTAGGAGAATGGAGGAGAGGAATGGACATGTATATGGCGGCAGAAAGGGTCACATATAAAGCGAGAGGATGTCCCCGGAAGTTCCGTAGAATATGGGGGAAATGGAGAAGGTATCATGGTCTGGATGGAGGTCTGGGAGCTGATTAACATAATATGGATCCTTTTGAATTTTGAGGCGCGCCGGGATGGCGTGTGGGTGGACATGTGCCTCAGACCCTGGGGGAGTTTCAGTGGGGTGGGGGGAGGATTACCAAAAGTGTCACCTACGACAGAGCCGGACTTCGTTTGTGTGCATGGCACGGAAGTGATATTGTGGGTGGGGGAGTATTCGGGCGCGAGGATGACTACTTGTGACATGCTAGTTGTTTTTGTGTTGGTTGAAAATGCAAATAAAAACATTTTTAAAAAAATAAAAAAATTCTCATTGAAAATGATGTTGACGTCATTGGGTGCATACACAGCATATGGATGATCTTTAAGGAAATCATATAAGTCATATAACACATGTACACTGTCAATAATCTGCACTGATTCAGTAATTGGTTGCTCATCTGAGGCTCTCAGTGGTGATTGTGGCTCTTTTCGAGGAGGCTTGAAAGATAACAGTGATTGAAGCCACTCATCAAGAGCTGCGTTGAAAAGTGCCACTGGTGACATTGCGCCGTCATAGGTAGCATTCTGTAGAAGGGCCAGATGCATTGCTCGGCATTGTCTCTGGTGCTTTTGTAGAGGTTGACCTATTGCTTTTATAGCAAGATAAGCTTCTGGAGGCTGTTCCAGCTGCAAGTCAAGATGATCTCAGTTAGACAATTTATGCACCAGAACACAGGTTTCACTTGTGTAGTGTCCATTTTGTGAAATGTGAGCATCTAGTACTTCCTGAGTTCAGATAGTCAATCATGTCTCATATAACGTGCTAGAGTCTCCTAGTATCTTTGTTCAGCTGGTTACATGTTGTCCATTATGCATGAAGAAACACTCCCACTCGACCTGCATCTATTCGTCAATGGCTACTGTTAGCTCGATGGGCTACCCTTTGCTGTGGGAATCAGTGGATACAACAATATTGCATTTATTCATATCTTTATTTATTGTTATCCTTATTTTTAATTGATCTAGAAAAGAGTAAAACATTTTTTTTGCATATACTTTTTTTTTAAAACATAGCTTTTCTGCTCATATATACAATTCAATTTACATATGGTTCAGCATTTTATGATTCTCTCATTTGTACAGACAATAGAGCATGATTTTACATATCCCCATATTGTGATCAAACTATCATCACATCACATCACAACTCACATCCCATTGCAACCTTTCATGCCAAACTCACACATTCACACATCACATACATTTCTAATCCAGCTTAAAATGGCCTGCGACATTGAGATCATGGGGAGAACCCTTCATTAATATCCATGATTATACTGCCAGCTGGGGATCCATAGTCCATTGTCACAACAGGAGACAGATGATGATACCACAGCCAACTAAAAGTATGATGATGAAGAATCCTCCAAAAACCCTAGGAAATAAATAGTAAAAAAATAATGGAATCAGTCCAAATATCGCATTAAATCTAGTCACCAGACCTAATGTTCTTAAAACGCTGCACAACATCAGTCGCCAAAAACTAGTTAAATATAATTTGTACAATATCAGCAAATTGTATCAGGTAGAGCCTCTGAATTTCTAAAGCAGTTCTGGTTGTCTTCAGATTATTCATTTCAACCACTGAAATCAAAGGAACCTCCTTTTGTAATTAAATAGACAATAGCTTGTTTGGATCGTCAAAACGCATGGATTTCATATCTATAGTAGGGCAACGGATGTTTCTGATTATATTGTGAGGTGGCAGATACAAGATCCTTCCATAACACTGTATTGTTTCACAAATCGTTATTATGAATGGCTGGCCGGGTTTCAAACCACAGCAAGTAACATTTGTTAGAAATAAAGGAGAACCATTGTTTAAGAGTTCATTGCTTTTGGGAATGGATGTCATGGGGGAAACAGATAGAACACAACTTAACTCTGACATCACAGCACTACACATTCCATGTAGCAACATAGTATCACACAGAAGGAAGTGTCTAAGGGGATTTCTGCAATTTGCTGTACTAATATACACAGGGGCATCTTCATTTTCATTTAAACAGTTGTAGAAAAAAGGAAAGTTCCATGAATGGAACAATTGTGAATTTTGCATATTTTCATACCAACCAATGGATTTATATTTTTGGCAGTCACAAAAATGAAACGTCATAATGGGTAAAGAAATGTACAATTTATTGACAAGGTAATAGGTGGAGTGTCACTAACTGTAAATAACTCATCTTCATTGTGTTCTATACTCAATAGTGTGTCTGTGGATTCTTTCTTTGCTATTGTTTTCTGAGTCAGTGTCAAAATATATGGATCAAACATGGCTCTTTCATTGAGAAGTTGACAGTGCACTAAACCTGCTTGAAGTGTTTTTAATGCCCAATTTAAATTTATATTAGCTCTTAAGTGAGCCTGCCAATGTTGCAACAAACCTAGATCTCCTTTTATGAGGTCTAAGACTAAGGACGGAATATAATATAATGAGTACAGTCTTGTATAAAGCTGTGCATCCCATTATCAAAAACATTAAAACTGTTTGCAAGTTTTCTTGATCTATTTGCCTAATTCATTCTGCAGCTTCTGTTTCTGAAAATTTGTTCAGTTCATTATAAATGTAATATAATCCTATCGACAGGAATCTTTTATTTCTTTAGGATGCAGTCCCAGAAGAAAGTCATAAAAATCCATGTTTACATTAATTATGGAAATTTTTTATTTTACTGCCTGAAGACTGGAATGTTCCAGCCATTGCTGGCATAGCTTACCTACACTATGGGCCCAATTCCGATCTCGGTCGGAAGGGCTCCGAATCGGATTTGGTTTTACCTAAACCAATCCGGAGCCCTTGTTTCCGACCGACACATTCCCAATTCTGAACGACCAAGTACAATGCCTGGAAACCCTTAGCACTGACTGAATCTTTTCCGGAAGGCATATGGAGAGATAGAGCCCTCCGGAGCCGAATCGTACAGCTCTATGGAGTAGGTTTTCAAAGCGAGCAAGTACGATGAACGATTCGGACAGCCTTTACAATTCCTTTTGCCCAAATCGAAAACGATGCCGGAATCGGTCTTTGGGGGCCCGTAGCAGGCCTCACTTCACCTGGGGCCCTCCGACTCGTGCCCGTGGGGGTACCCATGGGTCCCCCCTTTCAGACCATGCACAGTGTGGCAGGCACCAAGGAGTGCCCGCCACAGGGTGCACGATGATCCCCAACCACCCCTTTTGTTAATGGGAGCCTGTGTACTCGTTCGGTACACAGGCTCCCATTGAAGTCAATGGGAGTCCAACGGAATCGTATCCGGATGCTTTCAAATGCATTGTACTTGTTCGGTCGGACTCCCCTGACACGAGTCGTACAGAAAGCATTCCGGACATGAGTCGTTCTGTTTGCTTTCCGAACGAGATCGGAATCTGGCCCTATATGGGGTAACTACTACAGATAAGTGCATATTATAACATGGGTCAGGGTGATTAGCTTAGGGTCCAGGAGTGTTGAAAAGAAAACGATTCATATAAGTGTCAGAATCATATGGCTATAATGCTAAATCTTTAGTAGAGAATTTAGTTAAATTATAAGTTTTATTTTGAATCATTTCATTTATATCTGATTTCAACATATCTTTTTGCAAGTGCAAATTTTTGAACAAGGTCAAATTGACTTTTGGTATAGAGGTTGTCTTTAAATCCTACATTGTTCCAAATCCCAGACAGGTAGTCTGTACAACTATTTTGTTCAGAAAAAAAAAAATCCTTCGGTATTATGCATGCCCAAAATAAGGAGTATTTGCTTTGGTTGTGTCAAAAATTGATTTTCCCAAATACTTTTCTCATCAGTGTTTGCTTTCCAATACTCAAATCCTTCAATAGCCAGATTTTGACTAAACTTAGTAGAGTAAATTAGCTGGTTAGTAGTGATCAGAATTTCCCAAAGCTGTTGCGGCTTCTGAACAAAATAGAAAGCTGAAGTGTGTGATCTGTCAGCACTCTGAAAAAAAGGGAATTTCTTTAAGCAATTAGGATGACTATCATTAGGCGCTGCCTCACAGTTTTCCTAGTGGGTGTAATTGTGAATTTATCTAGAATAGCTAGACCTGTGTATGGAATAATGTGCACAGTGATGATAACACAATGGGGTATATTAGCAAGACCCACGTTAAATTATCGCCGTTTAGCGGCAGGAAACTGCCGCTAAAACGGCGATAATAGGCTTAGCTAATATGCGTTATAGAATTCCAATAGAAGCCCAGGTTAGATGTGCAGGACATCTAACCTGGGCTTCTATTGGAATTCCATAACGCATATTAGCAAGCCCATTATCGCCGTTTTAGCGGCAGTTTCCTGCCGCTAAAACGGCGATAATTTTAACGTGGGTCTTGCTAATATGCCCCAACGTTTCTTTGTAATTAGCTAAATTCAAATAAGGATCTTCACTATTCAAAGTAGCATACGCCTATAAATCAGACATCATTTTTTTATCAGTCTCAGTGTCCCAATCATCTAAAATAGAACCAGGTATACAAAATCATTCATTGAAACTTTCATCACATATGGCAACTGTAATGTATCATTATGTCCTATAATCTGATAGGGAACCTTTACCCATGCTATGCCCTCAGGCACAGGAAAGGCTGTGATGTACTCAGCGTAGAGACCTCTTTGTACTCTGTCGGATGAAGAGTGGGGCTGTAGTTCATGAACCACAGGTGATGCAATTGTTCTTGCAGAGTTGAAATGTCAGTTGAGTATCAGGAAAACAATACGTATCGTTGCCAGCGTCATAATCAAAAGAAAAATTCCCAAAGCAATCCAGGCATAGGGCCACAGAGGAATTAGGTACTGGTGGCTAAGTGGACTAATAGGTCCTCTGTAGAAGCATGTGTTTGACCTCATGGTCGAAGGTTCAAAACCTGGCGGGCCCACTCAGCTGTTCATTCTTCTAAGGTCAATAAAATGAGTATCATTGGGTTGGTTAACAATAAACATTTGTTATTCAGTGCCAAGATACCCTTATGGGTGAATGTGCGCTTTACAAATACACATGTAATATTATATCATGAATCCATTGATAAGCATACAGCAGTCTCTGGTGGTGAGTGACTGTAGAAGTTGAAAAGTCCAGAGTCATTCTCAATATTGTTGGTGTCTCAAAGCTGTCAAAAGTGCACCAGTTCAAATGCCATAGCATCAGGTGGAATTTCGTAATTCAGAATGGAATTGCATTGGACATTAGACACGGTGGTGCTGGCAGCATCAGCGGTGTTTGTACAACTCAGTGTTCTGCATAGAGTGTTGCGCTCAAATATCCCTGGCTGGAAACTCAAGCTAGTAATGTTACTGCATTAATCAGGGGGTAGGGTATTCAGAGTAGGGAGAGGTTGAGAGGCATAACTCTGAATCCTTCTTGGTGTCTGCGAGGGCCTGCTGTAGAGGGCTGGCCACACACTGCTTTTATACGTGGCCGATAGACAACTGTCTGTTTCTCCTTGAGCCAAGCAAAGGAGGCAGAATAACCATTTTGTTGCCTTTTAACTCAAGAACAATGATGTGGAGTCTCTAGGATGGTTCAAGAGATTACTTGTCATGGATTTTTTAATGACATAGGGGAACCCACCCATCAGCAGCACTGATAAGCTTCTCTTCATAGGTGGCGGTGTCAGAATGATTCACGTCAGACAGCATGTTTCTGACTTCTTGGATACTCTGCAAAACATTTAAATGTTTCTCCAAGTCACATTTTTCTTCATATGGCGTGCTTCCTCCTAGTACTCATCTAAAGAGCTTTACAAAGTGCTCAATGATTTTACTAAGCCACATGCCTGTTCCCATGCTATCCCGATATCCCAACAACTATGTGACTTTTTGGCTGTCTTTTTTGAGGAAAAAAATGTATGCCATTTACCAGAATTATTTCAACTGTCTGAGTCAGATAGATTCAGCTAACTTCACGGCGCCCCTGCCTGATTCCACATCCTACCTAGATAGGTTTGAAACTTTTATGCTAGATCAAATTCAGGGGTTGTGCACTATTGCTAAATTTGGCTGATCTATGTCCCCCAAGGATCTATGCAAGTCTCTTGACTTTGATTGCTCCTACAATTCTTGCCCTTTGCAATCTATACTTAGATTTGGCCAAACTTCCCCTATCCTGAAAGGCCACACGGGTTTCTCAAATATAAAAAAAAACAACAATGCAGACCCAAAGAACCTGTTTAGTTATCGTCCCATCTCACTTCTCCCGCTATTGGGAAAAGTTTTGGAAAGTCTTGTCAATAAGCAGCTCATGGAATTTTTGGAGAACTTTAAGATTCTTGATTCCTCCCAATCTGGATTCAGAGCTTGCCAGAGCACTGAGACAGTGACTGCCACCATCCATATGTGTTTAGATGCCGGCTCTTTTGCCATGCTCGTGCTGTTGGATTTGCCAGCAGCCTTCGATACCGTTTCTCATGCAATATTGATTCGCAGGCTGTGTGAGATAAGCATCTGTGGCAAAGCCTTACTATGGTTTGCTAACTTACTAGATAGTCTGACACAGACAATCACTCTGGGATCTTTCAAGTTTCGTACCATTCCCATTGATAAGTGGTCCCCCTTACCCAGATTGTCAAATTATGTGGCTTTAATGTTACATCATATGCAGATGATACCCAGCTAATCATCTCCTTAAACCACTACCTTGATGGGATTAAACATTGTTTCACAACAAATATTGTAAGAGATGGATTGCTGCCTGGGTGATGATGAATTGTCTTCAACTGAACAAAGACAAAACAGACACTGCTTTTCAGTAAAGCTCAGCAACTCTGGTCAACTGACTGGCGGCTTCCTGAACTCGGCGCAGCTCAGTCTCTCAGAGAATGTGTGAAAAATCTTGGCATTAAACTAGATCAGGCCCTATTGATGAAAGCTCATATCTCAAATTGTGGAGCTTGTTTTGCCACCATGCGGCTCTTGTGGAAAGTATTTCCTTGGCTGTCCTCCTCTGTGAGGAAAACTCTGGTCCAAGCCTACTCATGAGTCAGCTTGACTATGGCAATGCATTGCGTGTGGCTGTAAATGACACGTAAATGACCAAAATTCAGGTAATGCAAAATACTGCTGCACGCTAGTAGCCGTATTACACAAAGTGTCCCCGGGGTGCAACGGGCATTTGCACCCACTTTGCCCACCCCGGGGTACTTTGTATACTTTGGTATTACAGAACGGGCAGCAGATGCTTGTGCGGACCATTCTGTAATACTAAAAGCGCTGGCGTACATACAGCGCCAGAGCTTTCTCAAGAGGTGTTCCCTCATTTGCATGGGGGCGTGGGAACACCTCTTGAGCATTCTCAAGAGGTGTTCCCTCATTTGCATGGGGGCGTGGCCCCATGCAAATGAGAGAATCGCTTTGCCTCTGCACTCACACCGGATTATAGATACGTGCACAGAGGCAAAGAAGCTGTCAAGGGGCACACTGACAGTGCACTGCCAGTGCACCCCCTCATTGCAGCCCTCTGGAGGGGGAAAGGGGGTCCTGGGAACACCCCATAAATCCCCTTGCAGGAAGGTGCAGTCACTCACAACATCCACCTGCAAGGAGATCTCTAATCCTCTTTAAAGTGCATGCGGGTTGCCGCCTGCACAGTGAAACACAGAGCAGCTACTTCAAAGCTGCTCCATTTTTCACCTGAATGTGCTGCCCCTAGGGCAGCACAAGTTTGCAGCTGCCTTGGGCACAGCGCATTCTATTTTATAGGACGCACTTTCCCTGTTTGCGACTGGGACACCTGTTATAAGGTGCGTAAGGCGCAAACAGAGAAAGTGCTCCCTATACATAATAGGGCTCCTGAATTGTAATAGTTCAGCAGTCTCTCCCTTTGCTCCTACACTGAGAACCCTACAATGGCTACCAGTTAGGAAGCTCTCTATTTTCAAGCTCTGCTGCCTCACTCACAAGTCATTGATGTGCAGAGGCCCCACTTACCTAAAGAAGAAATTGCACCACTACTATCCTGCTAGAAACCTTAGATCTAGTGATAAAGTGCTACTGACCATTCCCTGCATCCGCACTTCCAGATTCGGCAGGAGATACTTTTCCTTTACTACCCCTTTAGCCTGGAATCAACTCCGTACTACCTCCACAGCTGTTCAGATTTTGCTAAGTTCAAAAAACTTCTGAAGACCAGCCTTTTGCTGGTCCTTGTGTTAGCTAAGCGCTGAGATACACCTGTGGGTGTGAGTGGTTGCGCTGTATTAAGTGGAAATAACATAACATACCTCGTCTAGCCAAGTTATTCACAGCTCTATGAACTCCATACAGATAATGGAACAAACTATGATATGAACTTAGTACTCTAATGGTTTGTTTAATCAGGCCATTAGCATATTCGACAACACAGATTCAGCTTTGAATGGTTTGCTGAATTGCAGACAAATTCGCAGAGCAGACACTGAATCCCTGTAAGCGTTGGAGCTGAACGCAGGACCGTTATCTGAATGAAATAAATGAACTGCCCAATCACTACCAGACACTGCAAATCCTTTAGTACTGTTAAAGTACTTGCATTTCTCTGTGGCCACACCCATAGGAAGCAAAAATGAATCGATTCCCACCAATATATACTTATATTGGTTGGTTGAGTGAAGGGGACTGATGTGTTCCAAATAAATCACCTGAAAGGGAATGTTAGAGATTGTGAGGGGAGGTGGCGAGGGAGGGTTTAATCTGCTGACAAATATCACACTAGCTAACATAATCCCTAGTCTATTTTTTTAAATCAGGCAACCAGTAGCGTTGCTGTAGCAATGTAATGGTTGCGTTATCCCCTACATTTGAAGATGCCAATTCCTTGTGAGCTTCTTTGATTAAATCAAATTGGAGCAACATGTTGTTCATATTGAACAAAAGCTTGTGTACAAAGAGTGGGATCATACTGAAACTTTACATCCACTGCACTTAAAGAAGAGATCCACTGCACCCACCTTGGGTGTAGTGCATTAGCATTGGAAATACTTGCCTTGGTGGCTGCCTCTAGTGCTGGTACGAGAACAACAACAATAATATGTTTTCTCTGCACCAAAGGGCACTCATTCAAAATAGCTGTTTGTAAAGCTGTAAGGATGTTTTCAATGGAAGAGATGCAGGCTTCAGCTAAAGATTACAAGTGGGATTTGTAAGCAATAGGAACGGTCTGCTCTTCATTGTAAGCCACATAAGTATAACCATAGTGACTAGGTATGACTCTGATAATTAGGTTAGTTATATTATCCTTAGTCTGTAAATATCTATTCTCAAACATGTCTGCTTATAGTTCGTCCAAAGTTGAGAAACCCTACCAGGGATTACAACCTTTTCAGTGTATTGGGAGGCTGCAAGGTAGCACACTTCTAAAGGAATTCGGGAGCTAGACCCTTGCCCTCACTAGATAACTGGTATCCTAGGAAGGTCACCATCAGGTAGACAATATACGATTCTTTAAATTGATTTTGTAACCATGTGATGGTAATATGTGCACCACTCCCTCCACCCTAGTTAGGTGTAGATATAAATCATCATTGGTAAGCTAGACATCATCAATATGACTATAACTTGGGATCTGGTTGTACGATCTCAGTGATGCATCCTGAAAATAAGCCAAGTCTGTTCTTATAGCATATAGGCAAGCATCAGAACCAGAACTGCACACCATCAAAACTGAAGGCGGTTAAATACTCACTTTACTACACACTATTTTGACCAAAAAAAACATTGGAAATATCCGGGGTGTTTCTTGTTTTTTTCTGCACCAGGTTGGTCTTTAAACCTGTGTTATGCGCGTTTTGTACAGCATAGGTTCGTGCATGCAGATTCCTGTAGTGTAAAATTATTCTATAGCAGCCATCTGATTTAGAGACAGGAAAAAAGGGGTGTGTTCATTGGTGACAGAAAAGGAGCTATTATGTCCTGATATTGCAACTGATCTAATATTGCTTTTATACCATGTTTTGCTTCTGGCTTTAAAGGGTATTGTGCTTGTGTTTGAGGTTTGCTGCATAAGGGAATGACATGTGGACTTGAGTGTTTGCCCTACCCCATTTGATCTCTGTATAAGGCTGGAACATGTCTTACAGCCCATTCACTGGAGTAGATTTCCCTGATATCTTCAGGCACTATGGGAGAAAAAGCTACTCTTAGGACTTTCTCCCCCTCAGGACGCTTTCCTAATAGACTGAAATAAAAACTATCATAATCATCGGACAATTGTGTTCAGAGGACTGCTTTAAAGATACATAGAATAGCCCATTCAATTTGTATGTTAAATTGTAAATTCTGTCAAAAGGATTTAAAAATTTATCTGGAGTCTTGACTAGTATAAAAACATCAGTTGGATTTGCAGCCAGAAACCTCTGAAGCATCTGATGCACTATTGTGACTTCTGCTATGCTGCCAAGAAGCGCTCTTGCCCAAGTTTTGTTTTGCAGGGGGACCTGCATCAGCATGTTTTTTAGAAAGTCCTGCTACTTTCTTCTTCTATAATGAGGTTTTAGAGTCAAGTCCTTTCTCCTCCCTCTTCATGCTGATGTCAGTCTCATGCCCTGCTTCACTTTTCCTATTGTACTCCTATTTTCTTCGGTACTCGAATCAGCCCCCCGTCTGTCCCTTTACTGTCAGTGTCCTGAAAAGAGCATGAATGCTGATACCGTTCAGGTTTTTTAATTTTTTCACAAACTCTAAAATTGTAACCATCCTTAATGGACTCCAGAGAAGGGGGTGATCCAGTCAGTTTTTTTTCTTTGTCCCTCTGTTTCTTCTTCCCTTCCATTACAGATTTCTCCTTAACAGAACCCTCAGTGTCGAACTTAGGTTGTAAGTGTGGTTTAACGGGTCAAATACCCAAGGTATCCCTACCCACAGAGGTATAAAAATCTGCGATTAATTTTGGTAGTTTCCGTTCATGATCTTGAGCTGGTTTCACTTCCAATCTTTGACGTATTATGAGAACTGCAGCTTCTCCCTTAATTGCTTAGTATGATAGAGGAAACTGTTGAGAAGTTCCTCAATAACTTCATTCCTAAATCCAGATCTTGTGCAGCTCTGTGTTTATTTTGCACCTGCTTAAGTACATCAGGGAGAACGGCAAATTAAGGCGTGCCATGTGTGCTAGTGTAAATGCATGCAAAGCTGCTTCTCCAGGTATTACATTTCTCTACGGGGGCACCATGCCAAGAAGAAGACACATATTCAGTAGACTTTGTTTGTCTTGAGGCAAATGTACAGGTATACTGCCTCTACCTAGTTAGTTTTGAGAGCAGTCCAGAAGGCCATTTCATCACACTTCATAGGTGCTTTTCCCAGGATAGCATTAGTAGTCTGTGGACTAATAGTTTGCACTTGTGTAGGGGCAGTAGGTCATCCTATGAAAGCAGGTCTGGAGCTCAAATTTTGTTGTAGAAATTGTAGAAGTATCCTATCCAAGGCTAAATTTCCGCCCACCTCAGCAAGTGTTAGGTTATTGGGCAAGGAATGGGCATGTAGCCAGCCATGACTGGCCGCATAAGCCCTTCATTCCTCGGAGGCCCTCAGAGGACATTTCTGTGCATGTGTGCCAATTGGCCAGCAGACCAGTTCTGGTGTTCCTGGAGGGATTTTAAAATCCTGGTAGGTCTACAACTGTGTAGGCGTGAAACTGCCCTGAGGCAGCATAGATAGGATCTAACTCCACTCATGAGTAAAATGTATCAAAGACATATGCCTCGTGTGAAGCTGTTACAAAGGTAACTGCCCCCACTGATATGCTGAGTAACTGCTTCCCTGTAACTGGCCCCTATCACAATTGGTAACGCCATTGTGAACAGATTCCATTGAATTTAGAATCAAATAATTAGAAAATCCACAGAATGGGAATAACCTTTGATGTGTCAAGCTTGACAAACCTACGGAAATAGGTGCTCCCTTTTCCCAGTAGGAGGTAGCCATGATTACCATGGACGTCTCCGTAATGATCTAGTAATGGTTCATGTGCGTGAATAGTGAACAATTACTCAAGGCGTAACCGTAAGATGAGAGTTCCACGTTGGGTGCCAACTTTGGCGAAATTCTACGAGCTGTGTTTTCCCATCCACGGGTGATACAGGTGAACTTGGTTCAAAGCACCAGCACTGAATTTGAAAGACAGGTTATTGTAGCCCAGCAGAACCGTACCCAATACATTGTTGAAGTAGAGTTATTGCTTTTGGGTTACTATCAATCTCTATAAGGGGATTAGGAGCACCATGAAAACAGAAACAAACCTATTTCGTCATTCACAGTATCACACATGCACTGTACTAAGAAGGATAGACATTTTTAAATAAAAGAATTTATTATGAAAGGAATAAGCTGTTTCTCAGCACGTCTAAAACAACTACATAGGATGTCATTAAAACAGCAAGAAGGCACGTTGCAAGCTACAAGAATAGAATGAACATTTCTAACATGTTTAGAATGTCGTCTAGAACTTATCACCTTAAAACCTACTTCTATGTGCTACACGTAGAGACCATGGAAAGTAGAGCAACTTCCAGTCTAGAGTTTCTTAGGGAGAAGAGATGCACCGCATACCTTGTTGAAGGCAAGTGCTGTTGTTATCTGTGATGACAGTGTTCTCTGCAAAGGGCAAACACACACTGCGGTAACAGCACTCAGGGACTCTGCTTTATCAGCACGGGGCGAGATATAGCACCTTTGCAGTGCACTGGCAGAAGGTGAGACTGCTTTCTGGCAGAATCTTATGCAATAATCTGGGCGAAGGACCTCTTCATACAAGTGGTCAAACGGCAGTTGTAAAAATTTGGTTGAAGCGTGACTGGGGTATAAGCCCTAGTCAAGCAGCAAGCACAATCCTAGTTAGGGTATGAAGCAGGCAAAACCTAAATTAACATGTGCTCATCCTCTGGTAGCTTGGCACATAGCATTGAGGCTTCACTTAGATGCAATGTGTAAAGTATTTGTGCAAAGCTTAAAACAGTAAAACAGTGAAACCCCCATACAAAATGATGCCACATCACGTTAGAAAAATAGAGATCAATTTAATAAATAAAATAAGACCAAAATGACAAAAATCCAATACGTAAAACTTGAGATATGGATTTTTAAAGAATAAACAGTAAAATAGTGCTTAGAAGCAATAAGCGCTTACTTGGGATACCTGGTAGCGCCGGACCGAGACAAAGTAAAAAGTTTAGGCCAATTGCAATGGAAAGTGGGCCAGATAGTGGGTCCCTGTGAAGCCCACTGAACAAAAGTACCTTGATCCTGGCTGCGTCTACATCTAAGATGCAGTCCACAGCTAAAGTGATGCGTCAGTGTCAATTTATGCAGTGGGGGGGCGATACACTGGTTCTGATATGCGCAGCAGTGACGATGCATTGGCTCCAATGAGCAAAGAGCTGCAATGCAGAGATTCAGCGTCATCTCCAAGGATGCCTTTGACGGAGATGTGGAGACCTTGTGCAGTGGGAATCCCAAAGGCGATGCATCAGAGCCGATGAATGCAGTAGATGTGATGCCCTGGTTCTGGTCCAGCACCAAGAACGATGCGCTGGTTCTGATCCATGCAGCAGGAGCAATGCACCGGCTGCGATCCACGCAACAGGGGTGATGCACTGGTTCTGATCCAAGTTACAGCGCCGATGCTCCGGTTCGACAGAAGGTGCATGGGTTTTCCAGAAGCAACTTAATTTATTACCTCCTTTTTGCTGGCTTTTGGACTCTGTGCACTTTACCACTGCTAACCATTGCTAAAGTGCTTGTGCTCTCTCCCCTAAGCATGGTAATATAGCCCCATCCCTAACTGGCATATTTAATTTACTTAATAAGTCCCTACTAATGGGCCTCACTTCCAAAGATCCAGGACTGGGGTGGCACCACTTGGCAGTGCAGGCCCACAGATGGCAGAGTCCAGGTTTAGAAGCAGGTAAATTGGAAGCCCTTTATGTCCCTGAGACTTCAGATCAAGAGGCCAGCCAGCTAGCCCTGGAACTCACTCTGGGTTCAAGTGATGCAGGTCCCGTCCTTTTCACCCAGGCAGGGCAACACCAGGCAGCAGGGTAGCACAGCAAGGCATGAGTCCAGCAAACCAGCAGAGTAGAAGTCCTTCTGCAGCACAGCACTCCTTCTTCCTGGCAGAGTCTTCACAGGTCCAGAAGTGTACTGAAGTTGTGGTGTCTGAGATCCAGTACTTATAAACAGTTGTGCCTTTGAAGTGGGGGAGACATCAACGACAGGTTTTTGAAGTACACAGAGGACCTCCCTTCCTACCCTAGCTCCACACTCACTACAGAGGGGTATGAAGCCCTTTGTTTGGGGCCAGGACACAGCCTATTAAGGTTTAAGTGAGGCTGGGTCTAGCTCCTCCCTTCCATCCTGCAAGGATGGCCCATCAAGTCACACCTAAGCTCCCATTATGTGTGGCTGTCTAGGGGGAATACACAAAGCCCAGCTGTCACCCTTCCCAAATGTGTTTCAGAGACAGGCAGCAGGCACCAAATGGCTAATGAAAGACAATGCCAACTTTCTTAACAGTGGCATTTTCAGAATTGCAATTTAAAATCTGACTTCACCATAAGTTGTGATTTTAAATTGTGATTCCAGAGACACTAAACTTGAAAAGTCCATCTCTTCGCAATTAAGAATTACACTTAAGAAATGTAATAAGGCAACCCTAATGCTATCCTATTGAAGAGATAGGCCTTGCAGTAGTGAAAAATGAATTTGAGAGTTTTTCACTATCAGGACATGACAAACTTACAAGTGCATGTCCTGCCTTTTAAACACATTGCACCCTATCCTCTGAGTTGTCAATGGCCTACTTGGGGGGTGGCATATGAGCAAAAAAAGGAAGGTTTGGACCTGGCAAGATGTTTATCTTGCCATGTTGAAATGGCAGTGTAAACTGCTCACACACAGGCTCTGTAATGGCAGGCCTAAGCCATGGTTAGAGGGCTACTAAAGAGAGTGGCACAATAAGTGCTGCATGCCCAATAGTAGCATTTAGCATTTAATTTACAGACCCTGGGCTCATGTAGTGCACTTTAGTAGAGACTTATAAGTAAATTATTAAATTAAATAAGTAAATTAAATATGCCAATTGGGGATGGGGCAATATTACCACATTTAGGGGGGAGGGCACAAGCACTTGTGCACTGGTTAGCAGTGACAAATGAACAGAGTCCTAAAGCCAGCAAAAAATGAGCTCATAAATGTGGAGGAGGTGGGCAAACGTTGGGGGGAAGACCACCCTAAGCCTGTCAGGTCTAACACGTGTCCCCAAGCTGAAAGTTGGGAGATCTACCCAACCCCTTGGGAGTTCTCTTCACTAAAGCAGAAAAACCAGGATAGACCATCAGTATTGGTGTGGCCTGACCCCAGGCGTTATTCTACCGTAAAGTCCATTCCCTGTAGAAAGATGGACCACCTCAACAGTTTTGGATTCCCACCCCTCATCTGCATGAGCCATCTGAGAGGCCTGTGGTCTGTCTGAACCAGGAAGTGAGTCTCAAAGAGGTATGTTCTCAACTTCTTCAATGTGCAGACCACAGCAAAAGCTTCTCTTTCAATAGCACTCCACCTCTGTTCCAGTGGAAGTAACCTCCTACTAATGAAGGCTACTAGTTGGTCTAGGCCCTTTTCATTTAGCTGTGGTATTACTGCCCCTATGCCATGCTCCGAAGCATCCATTTGCACAATTAATTGCTTAGAGAAATCATGTGCCTTGAGTACAGGTGCTGTACACATGGCTTCCTTGAGGGTGTCAATGGCTTTCTGACAAGCCTTTATCCAGATCATCAATTTGGGCTGCTTCTTTGAAGTCAGCTCAGTTAAGTCCTGAAAAGAGCTCTTGTACCTAGTTGTTTAACGTTCTGGCATGCAGCCAGTGCCACAGTGTCCTTTTATTGACCAAGATCACTGGAATTCTTTGCCCCTTGATCTTCGCCTTACCTCTGACCTCTTCTCATTTCGGAAGAGGTTGAAGACTTGGCTATTTCCCCTGTAGTGATTTTTGTGCATGTACCTTTGTAACCTTTGATTCAAAGCTCAGATATTTCCTAAGGGATGATTGGAGCGCTTTATAAATACAGTAAATAAATAAATAAAGAGAGCAACAATGGTGCCATAAACCTTAGCAAATCTTCTGTAGTAGCCTGTGAGGCATAGGAAGGCCCTCACCTCTGTCTGAGTTTTACGTGGTTACCAGGTAAAAATGGTTTCAGTCTTGGCCTGGAGGTGCTGCATCTTGCCCCCACCTAACAGGTGTCCCAGGTACACCACGGAACCCTGCCCCATCTGGCATTTACTGACATTGATGGTCAGGCCTGCCTGATGCAGGACTTGAAGCACCTCTTGGAGGTGATGCAGGTGTTCCTCCCAGCTGGAACTGTAGACAGCAATGTCGTCTCAGTTGATGGCAGGCACAAACGGCCTCCTTACCAGCCAGACCCTGTTAAACAACCTTTGGAAGGTAGCACGGATATTTTTCAAGCCAAAGGGCATCACCCAAAACTGGAAGTGGCACTCTGTGGTTGAAAATGCTGACCTCTCTTTGGCCCCCAAAGTCAGAGCGATCTGCCAATACCCTGATGTCAAATCAAAGGTACTGAGGAATTTGGCAGCACCCAGTCTGTCATGGAGCTCATCAGCTTGGCGGATGAGGTGTGCGCCAGTCCTGGTGGAGTTCTGGCATGGCACCCGGAGGGCCAGCCTTCGGTACTAGCTCCACAGGGCTGGACCAGGGACTATTGGAGGGCTCAAACTTTCTCCTTGATGCTGGGCCCCTCATCCTGTCCATCAACCTGTACATTTTGTTCTTCACAGGTGGAATGTCTCCACTGTCAATATCATGGACGCACAGATGTGTGAGTCTAGGGGTGAGTGAGAACAGTGAGGCAAACTGTCACAGCAAATGGTAACAGTTGCTCTGCTGATGTGGGGTCAGGGTGGGAGAGAGGTTAAAACCCCCCACTGATCTATCATATTCTTATTTAGAGAGGAGGACAAGGAGAAGTTCACTCTCCTCTTCCACCCCCTCATTTGTCATGAAGAGCATGCTCACTTCAGACCCCTCGAAGTGAAGCTTGAGTCTGTTCACATGGAGCACCCTTAGGGGTTCCTAGGGGATTGGGGGCCCACCAAGTAGGCTCCTTGATTTCGTATGGGCCAGTCCAGCGGTCCTGGAGAGCCCTGGGCTCTACTGGTTCCATGACACATATTTTCTGGCCAGGTTGAAACTCCACCAGAGTGGGCTTCTGGTTGTGCCAGAACTTCATGACCTCCTGACTAGCCTCAAAATAGCATTTTGCCTTCTTTCAGAAGAGATGCATATGGTTGCGGTGGGCCAGCATGTAGCTGACCACATCCTAGGTGAGTGTTCTGGGAGCTTACTCCCACCCCTCCTTGAGAAGGCTCAGAGGTCCCCTAACAGGGTGGCCATAGAGGAGTTCAAAGGAGTTGAAGCCTACTCCTTTCTGTGTCACCTCCCTGTAGGAAAAGAGAAGGCATGGCAAGAGGACATTCCACTTATGCCTCATGGGCTCAGGCAGGCCCATAATCATGCCCTTCAAGGTGTTGTTGAATGTCTCCACAAGACCATTGGTTTGGGGGTGATAGGGTGTTGTGAATCTGTCTGCCTGGAGAGGTGTGGTGCAGCGGCCAGGGCAGCTGACTTCGGAGCACAGGGCTCACGGTTCGATCCCCGGCTCCGGCGGCAGCTCAGCTCAGCACCATGTGACTCTGGGCAATAGCTCACTTAATTTCCACAACGGCCCCCAGCGCCTTGAGACCCGTAAGGGTGAGTAGTTCGCGCTTTATAAATACGGATTTTATGTTACACCACATTCATCCCACATGGACTTCCTGTACGCAGACATGAAGTTAGTGCCTCTGTCAGACACTACCTCCTTGGGAACCCCACAAGGGTGAAGATCCCCATCAGAGCTCTAGCCAGTACAGGCGCAGTCACTGACCTCAGAGTGATGGCTTATGGATAGCGATTGGCATGGTCCACTAAGACGGTTCACTGATACAACATCGACTCCTATAACATCAAACTACAAAAATATTGATTGAACAATATCGTATATAAAAATATCGACACCCAATACGCAAAACAAAAATAATACAAACATCGATAAAAAAATATCGTTTAAAAAAATCTCGATGACAAAAATATCAACAACAAAAATAAAGAACACAAAAATATCGATAACATTAAAATAAAATGAAACACAACAAAAACATTGATATAAATTATATCAACAACAGAAACATCGATAAAATGCATATAAACTATTCCGAAAATAACATTTAAACATAAAAATAAACTATTTTCAATAATATAATAAAATAACATATTCCAAACATTTTAAACATACACAAATAAAATTACAAAATTAATAAAATTAAATAAAACAAATACACTGAAAATCCAAAAACAAATAAATAAACAAACAATACAACATAAAAAATCATAAATATATATTATATATAAACAAATATATAACATTTATCTACATATACATTTAAATAACAATAATAAACAAAATAAAAACAAACATTAAATAAACATAATAAATATTAAACAAATTAAAAGTTAACTGCTGAAAAATTCAAAAAAGGTATCTCAACCAATAAATTTAAACTACACCAACACAAACCAATAGAAAACTCTAACTAATTAAATAAACACTATAAAAACAATCAATTAATTAACACACAATTTACAGTGTAACGGACAAACACAGGAGGAAGAACAAACCTTTACGAGACAGAAAACAGAACGAAAAAGAACTACACAAACAACTATTCTGAAATGACTCATTAAAGGTAAGAACAAAACCTTGTAACTAAATAAATAAAATTAGCTTAAAAAATTTCTTACTAAAACTATAACATGTTTTTCTTTATATGTCACAGATTAAACGTCAGTAAAAATCCACCTAGAAAATTCAATACAAAGATTTAGGTCCACAACAACAAAAAACAAACATTACAAAAAATATATAACAAAGTAAGTATATGACTTAACCAACAAATAAAGTAAAGGATTTAAAACTAATAAATGTAATAAAAAAATTAAACCAAGCTAAGAAATAATTTTCTTGTAACAGCTACTACAGAAGTCAACAAAACCACAACATCAACGAAAGAAACTTCATCAACTAAAAATAGTAAGGGGACGATTCCGATTCAGGCCGGAAATCTCTCCGACCGAGCCGGACCCGGAGAGATTTCCGACCGAATCGGACTCTGGCAGTCCGACCGAACGAGTACGATGCACACGCATGCAATCGGACTCGAGTCGGTCGGACTCCCATTGAAGTCAATGGGAGCCGGACGTACAACGCGTACGCGGGCTCCCATTGACTCAATGGGTGCGAGGCGAACAAGGGCGCCCCCTACAGCGGGTACGCCTCGAAGCGACTCGTGGCATACATGCACAGGTAGGGGGGACCCATGGGTCCCCCCTGTGTGTGACTCGCGAGGCTACGCGCACAGGGGGGTCCGACACGGACCCCCAAAGTCCGGCTCCGACTGCTCTTTCGAGCCGGACGGCGCGAGTCGGTCGGACTGCTCGCGGCGTGCATCGTACTTTCCCGGCCGGGGAACGTCTCCATTGCGCGGTGCGAGTCGTGTCCGTGCGAGTCGGTCGGAGCGCTTCGGACCCGCGAACAAGTCGGTCAGCGATTTCGCGTGCGCTCGCATCGTACTCGCTCGGCCGGACGCACGTACGAATCGGTCAGGAAAGAGGGCTCCTAATCGGATCCGGTTAAGCCGAATCCGATTCGGTGCCCTACCGGCCGAGATCGGAATCGGCCCCTAAGTATATTTTTTTATAACAAAATAAAAATAGAGTCTAAATAATCGAAATAATCAAATCAACTAAAACTATAACGTTTTCTTTTATGTTTCACAGATTACACTTCACTAAAACTCAACCTGAAAAACTCAAAACAAGGGTTAACTTCAAAAACAAGGACAAATTCAACATTAAACAAAAATATAAAACTAAGGGGGTCATTACAATAGCGGGCAGATCGCCACCACCCGTATGGCGGTGGCGATCCGCCTGCCATTTTCCACCGCCCGCCTACCATTTACCCCCCACCAAATCACGATGGCGGTGGGGACGCCGGCGGATGGAAAGACCGTCCGCCGGTTTTCCGCCGGTCATACAGGCGACCGTGCGGAAAACGGGTTTAATATGGTGGCGGTGTCTGTGAGACACCGCCATCCATATTAGGATGTAGGCGGTGAGGAGCCTTTTCATGGCGGCATTTCCGCCATGAAAAGGCATGCGGTATTCGCATTTGGGGGCCCGTTGCGGGCCCCCAGGATGTTGGGGGGGTGCACATGGGGGGTACTGCATTTGCATGCACAAGGTGGCAGGCACCGCGCGGTGCCTGTCACGTTGTGCATGCAATAGCACAACATGCATTTTGTACATTGCGGCGGGTGCTGCTGACAGCACCGCCCGCCACAATGTACAAAATGCGGGATGCGCCCGCCAGTGTGGTGGGCGCATCCTAATGTGCCTGGTGGGACCGCTGCGACTTCGGCGGGCGGTCCCTGGCTCCGTTGCGGTGGCGGGCGGACAAAGTCCGCCCGCCATCGTAATGGACCCCAAAGTAAGTATATAAATTAACCAATAAATAAAGCAAACTAAGAAAAAACAATAAATTAAATAAAAAAGCAAAATTTAACTAACAAATAGTTTTCTCTTCACAGCTTCTACAAACTTCAGCATGCAACAACATCAACGAAATAAACTTCATCAACTAAAAATAGTATTTTTTCTCTCAACTAAATAAAAATTGAACATAAATAAACAAAATAATCTAATTAAATGTAACACTTTAATAAAAATAACATTTTGCTTTTAAACCAACAGAAAAAAAGAAACAAGTGAATCAACCACGACCATCAATAAAATATCCAAAAAGAAAATGAAAGCAAGACAAATGTAAGTTTATTTTCAAATATAATAATTATACAAACATGTTTACTATTCAAAACCTTATAATTCATAAATATATACATACATATATTCACATATAGACAAAAAAAATGGCAGAAGGAGCGAAATTCATCACATCACAAAAGGGAAAACTACTTCTGTGCTACATGGGCTACACTTATACGCAAGAAAAAATAACCGAAAACAAAACCCATTGGAAATGTAGTAAATACTACTCCAATTCTTGCTATGGGAGAGCCACAACAGTAGAAACAAATGTAGTTAATGTCAGGGAATACAACCATCCCCCCAATGTGACAGAAATCGAGGTCAGAGATGCTCTAGAAACAATCAGAGAAGCAAGCACCAGCTCCCAACACACCAGTACCCAAATACTAAAAACCGTATTAAGGGGCTCATTATGATGGCGGAAGGACAGCCACCGCCGGGCCGGCGGTGGCGGTCCTTCCGCCATCATACAGAAAATTCACACCGCCAAATTAGGATGGTGATGGGAATCACAATGGTTCCGCGGCGGACGGAAAGTCCGTCCGCCATGGTTCCGCAAGGCGGTCCTTTTCTGGCCACCTTGCGGAACCCGGAACCAGGGCAACATTGAGGAGGTGCCGTGCAGGCACCGCCATAGGGATTACGGTATCCCTTTCCACCTGTCTTTTTGCGGCGGATATCCTGCCGCAAAAAGACAGGTGGAGACTGGCTTTGGGGGCCCGTTGCGGGCCCCCTCTGTGTGGGGGTGCACTGGGGGGGTACCGTGAGTTCCATGCACCAAGTGGCAGGCACTGCGTAGTGCCTGCCACATGGTGCAGGGAAATGCAGTGCATGCACCTTTATCATTGTGGACGGTGCTGCAGCCAGCAGCACCACCCGCAATGATAAAGGCCCAGCATGTGCCCGCCAGTATGGCAGGCGCATCCTAATAGTAGTGGTGGGACCGCCGCATGTCTGGTGGGTGGTCCCAAACACCGCTATGGTCCGCCCGCCATCATAATGAGCCCCTAAGTAGGGTCCCTGAACATGTCACAGGACAACTAACATTCATCCCCACTCTAAAAAGATTAATAGCTAGAACTAAAAGAGCTACTGCTCAAACACCAGCCACCCCCCAAACTTTTGCAGAAATAGAAATCTTACCAGAATACACTGTCACCCACCAAGATGAGACATTCATTCTTTATGACAATAACAGTCATGAAAAATGAATTATCATCTTTGCCACCAACAAGAACATACAAAAACTAAAAAAACTGCGAAACGTGGATGATGGATGGCACATTCAAAGTTTGCCCCAAGCCTTTATACCAACTATATACCATCCACAGTGAATATGAAGACACTAACATCCCCTTTATATACGCATTACTCCCTAATAAGCAAAATGCCACCTACATAGAGATCCTTACAATAATAAAATAACACACCGACAACTACTTTCCACAAAAGATAATCAGTGACTTTGAACAAACAATGATTCAGTCAATTTTAAACATATACCCACACACTGCAATACAAGGTTGCTATTATCACTTCAACCAAAGTATCTGGAAACACCTACAAAAATCTACTGTAAGTATAGATTATGCCACCAATAGCAACCTTGCCTATCAAATAAAAAAATGAATAGCCCTGGCCTATGTACCAACAACTGAAGTAGCCAACCACTATAACATATTTCTTGAAAGCCCTTTCTAACAAGCAGACGAAACTAACTCCCTTCCTAGACTACTTTGAAGACACTTGGGTGGGAAGGCTACATAGGTCAGGGCACCGTAGACAACCAAAGTTCCAAATCCCCTGGTGGAACGTCTACGATACCACTCTAGCTCAAAAAGCTAAAACTAATAACGCGGTGGAAGGATGGCACAATGCCTTCCAATACGGCATGAGCTGGGGCGTCATCTTCGCCCCTATCAATCGCCCCAGCTCATGCCGTATTGTTTACCCAGGTGCCAATTGGGCATGGCACACAATCAATCTGCACGCACTCTGAAATAAAATGGACAAGTTTGGATGAACTAAAGTAAACATGGTGTGCATCCTCCCCCTTTTGTTGAATTCTTGAAGAACAATGCCTTCCAAGCCACAATAGGAAGAGGACAACCAACCTTACACAAACTAATAGAAGCCATACAAAAAGAACAGAGCTATCATGAGCTAAGGCTAGAGCAATCCCTAACTAAGGGGGTCATTATGATGTCGGGCGGATCACCACCGCCCGACCGGCAGTGGCGATCCACCCGACATCTTTCCCCGCCCGCCCACCATTTACCCCCCGCCATATTACAATGGCGGAAAGACCGTCCGCCGCATTTCCGCAGGCAGGCAATCGTTCTGATTGCCTGCCGGGCGGAACTCGGGCCTAATATGGTGGCGGTGTCTGGAAGACACCGCCATCCATATTAGGGTGCCTGGCGGTGAAGGCATTTCCATGGTGGCATCGCTGCCATGGAAAGGCATGTGGGAATTGCTTTGGGGGCCCGTTGCGGGCACCCGGGGGGGTGGGGGGTGGGTAACTGCACTTGGGGGTACCATACATTGGCATGCACAAGGTGGCAGGCACCGCGCGGTGCCTGTCACGTTGTGCATGCCAATGCACTGCATGCATTTTTTACATTGCGGCGGGTGCTGCTGACAGCACCGCCCGCCGCAATGTAAACAATGCGGGATGCGACCGCCACGGTGTCGGTCACATCCTAATGGGCACAGCGGGACCGCCGCCCCTCTGGCAGTCGGTCCCGTTTACCGTTACGGTGGCGGGCGGACTTTGTCCGCCCGCCATCGTAATGGGCCCCTAAATCGGCCCTAAACTCAGTAAACAAACAAAAACAATGTATGAATATCTACAACATAAAACTCAACTATTTCCAACACCAAAGGGCTAAAATACCTAGAAATGATTGCTAAATCGATACTATTAACCATAAATAATCCTAAACATCATAAGCATTTAAAAATCACAAAACAGTTAAACTACACAAATCTAATCTTTTTAAATTAATAATTATAATTATGGCATTTAAAAATTAAAAACGTACATATAAATATATGACATAATATAATTATTAAAATAAAAAAGAAACAAACAAACCAAATGTAACCAAAAATATTTCCAACCCACGATAATAAAAAATAACTTACAGTTATGTTGCAGTTGACGGTCCTCGGAAATGAAGAAATCCATAGATGATAAATCAAAAGACAAATCCATTCGAAAAGAAAGCACCAAAAAAATGAAAAAGTACAACAGTAGAAAAAAGGCTCCAACGACGCAATCCTCTCAGTAACGAAACTAAGGCTGGGCGTAGTTCGCGAAGTAGTGCTTCGCGAAGCTACGCAAAGTGCAGTTCGCACTACGCGAGCTTCGCGTAGCACTACGCGAACTGCGTAGTTCGTGTTCGCAATGATTGCACAGTGCCGGATGCTTGTCCGCACTGTGCAATCATTGAAAATGGCAACTTGCACAGTGTGAGCTGTCTTTTACTGCCGCTCGAGTAGATTTTTACTCAAGCGGCAGCTTTCTCAACGCGGACTGGTAGTTTCTCATCGCGAGCGGTCGCGAGCATACGCGACCACTCGCAATGAGAAACCTGACCTCCCCGCGTTGAGAATCTCGCCGGGAGGTTTATTTTCCACGCTCGCGATCGGCAACTTGATGTTGCTGATCGCGAACGAGGAAAAAGTCTCGCCGGATGTCATTTTGCTTGCTCGCGGTCGCCAACTTGACGTTGAGGACCGCGAGCAAGCAAAAAATGACCGCGGCACTACGCTACGCGTGTTTGCACTGTGCTACGTGCAATTCACGTTGTGCGAAGTAGCGCAGACTTCGCAAACTACGCGAGCGTAGCGTAGCACTTCGCCCAGGGTTAAACGAAACCCTCAAAAACCCGAAAATTAGCACAAAAAAAACGATACAACAAACCCGAAAAATAAAAGGAAATGTAAAAAATGTACTTGTTTCAAACAAACAAAATACATTTTCCTTTAAAAAAAAAAAATGCGTCGTCATCCATTCACAAAACGGAAAACCTGTAATGAAAAAAAAAAGAACACCCTCCCACAATAACATGTGCAAACCCACAAGCATTAAAATCAACATTAAATACAACATAACATAATTAAGCAACACATAACTAACACTGCATAACACTCTACTTCTATCCAACACTACGTCAAACACATAAAACACTTAGGGGCCGATTCCGATCTCGGCCGTTAGTGCTCCGAATCGGATTTGGATTCACCGGATCCGATTCGGAGCCCTGTTTACCGACCGAATCGTACGCAGGTCCGGCCGAGCGAGTACGATGCAAGCACCCGCGAAATCGCCGACCGACTCGAACGCGGCTTCAACACGCTCCGACCGACTCGCATGGACACGACTCGCACCGCGCTATGGAGACGTTTCCGGGCCGGGTAAGTACGATGCGCGCCGCGAGCAGTCCGACCGACTCGCGCCGTCCGGCTCGAAAAAGCTGTCGGAGCCGGACTTTGGGGGTCCGCGTCGGACCCCCCTGTACGCGAAGGCGCTCGAGTCGCACACAGGGGGGACCCATGGGTCCCCCCTACCTGTGTATGTATGCCGCGATGCGCTTGGACGCGTACATGCTGTAGGGGGCGCCCTTGTCCGCCTCGCACCCATTGAGTCAATGGGAGCCCGCGTACGCGTTGTACGACAGGCTCCCATTGACTTCAATGGGAGTCCGACCGACTCGAGTCCGATGGCATGCGTGCGCATCGTACTCGTTCGGTCGGACTGCTATGGTCCAATTCGGTCGGAATTCTCTCCGGGTCCGGCTCGGTCGGAGAGATTTCCGGCCTGAATCGGAATCGGCCCCTTAGGGGCTGATTACGATGGCGGGCGGTAGCACATCCGCGGTGCTGGCGGAAAATGCCCTTTTCCGCACTCCATCGGCGGTCCTTGCGTCCGCCGTATTACGATGGGCAAAGATAGCCCATTTCCCGTCCGCTGCAGTGTTTCGGGAACCGCCAGGAATCCCCTTCCGCAGCGGTGGCGGACGGAGCCAAAAGGGAGGGACCGCCGTGCGGAATGCGGTTATGACCGCCGGTTGTATTACGATGTCACAAACAGCCCACCACACCGCTGCGGAGAATCCAGCCAATCGAGGATGGCAGTGGCAATACTGCGGATAGCTCCATGTGTTCCTGTCCGCTGGGGAAACGGCGGTCTTTGGCCTTTCCGCAGCAAATCCGACCGCCGCGGACGGATTTTCAGTTTTTCCACTGCTGAATACTGGAATCCGACCAACGCGGTAGGGAGTTTCTGGCGGTGCATCCTAATCTGGCCGGCGACTTTGCCGCGGTACCTGCGGGCGGCAATTTCCCGCTAGCACGGCGGTCGGAATGCTTTTCCATCCGCCATCGTAATGAGCCCCTAAACTACCAAAACAACACCGAACTACACCAAAAATGAACAATTAATGTCCTAACAAATCTAACTACACTACTACTACCTCGCCCCTACCCTAAAACTACCTTAAAAGTAAAATAAATCAAACTTACCTTAACCAACGAAACACAGCTCCCAACCGCGAGGTTCTGTCTTGCAAAATGACCTAAAAATGAAACAGATAGTCAGAAAAGTGAGAAAAAGAAAAAAAAATGGCCGCATAATAAAAATGAAAAAAAGACTGACTCCTAATAGGCAAGAATGGAGAAATAATAAAAAAATCTAAAGAATTAAATGTATATTTTTATTTATTGTACAAAAAAACTACAAATATTAAAAAATTTACAAGAAATTGTAAAATATACATTAAATATGATATTATCAAAAAACAAAAAATATAATATTTAATATATATTAAAATGTATGTTTGTTTCATGTACTTACCTTCAAAATATAAAATTACAATACGATTACTGTAAATGTGCAACCAATATAACAATGTTTTATAAAAATATATGATACAAAAATATATTTGTAAAAGAAATTGTAAATTATTTAATATATTAAATATTATTTTCTTAATAATAATATTTAATGTACTAAATAATAAAAAAGTGTACAAAATATAAATTTGTAAAATACATATCATATAATTTTACAACAAAAAATATATATAAAATGTATTTAAAAAAGTAAAAAGAAATAAAAGCTAAAGAGTTTATAAATAAAGAACTAAAAATATATTTACTTTACTATTACATGACTATACTTCAGAAAATTTACCATTTTTCAAAACTGTTAAAAAAATATCTATGTAAAAATATATTTTTAATTTTGCAAATGTACATGAAAAATATATGTTAAAAATATATTATACTTTATAATAAATTTCTGAATCATGTTAATATTGTCAAAAATTGTATAACAAAACTAAATAAAAACAACTTAGGGGCCGATTCCGATCTCGGCCGGTAGGGCTCCGAATCGGATTCGGCTTAACAGGATCCGATTCGGAGCCCTATCTCCCGACCGATTCGTACGCGCGTCCGGCCGTGCGAGTACGATGCGAAATCGCCGACCGACTCGTTCGGGCGTCCCAACCGCTCCGACCGACTCGTTCCCGGGTCGAACCGCACCGACTGACTCGCTCGGACACGACTCGCACCGCGCAATGGAGACGTTCCCCGGCCGGGCAAGTACGATGCGCGCCGCGAGCAGTCCGACCGACACGCGCCGTCCGGCTCAAAAGAGCAGTACTTCGGGGGTCCGTGTCGGACCCCCCTGTACGCATAGCCGCGCGAGTCGCACACAGGGGGGACCCATGGGTCCCCCCTACCTGTGCGTGTACGGCACGAGTCGCTTCGCCGTGTACCCGCTGTAGGGGGCGCCCATGTTCGCCTCGCACCCATTGAGTCAATGGGAGCCCGCGTACGCGTTGTACGACCGGCTCCCATTGACTTCAATGGGAGTCTGACCGACTCGAGTACGATAGCATACGGACGCATCGTAATCGTTCGGTCGGGCTGCACGTGTCCGATTCGGTCGGAAATCTCTCCGGGTCCGGCTCGGTCGGAGAGATTTCCGGCCCGAATCGGAATCAGCCCCTTAATTGTGAACAAAAAAATTAAAACGTTAACACTAAAAACTAACATATGCCTCCCTTTTAATTTGAATGTACATATAAACTCTTTAAAAAACTACATAATAAACAATACAAATTAACTATTCCTAACTCCAAAACCAACTAAACTCAGAGAAAGTGCTGGATAATAAACCCCCAAAAATTACTATTCCAACTCCAAAACCAACTAAACTCAAAAAAAGTACTGGATTATAAACCCCCCAAAAATGACTGTTCCTTACTCCAAAACAAAAAAACTAAAGGAAAAAGCTACATATTTTAAAAATTACAAGTATGTAAAAGTATAAAAAAATTCAAAACTATGAAAAACACAAAAAATGTGCATTTTTTTAACCAAAATTAAGAAGCAGAGTCACGGAAGACCAGCTAACCACAACCCTCGCCCTGAGCCCACCCGCCGAACCCTCCGACCCCGACACCGCCGCCCGCAACCTCAGACAGTGGATCGACGACTGCGCCAACACCCTTGCCCCGCTCAAGAATCCGCCCAACAGCCACACCAGCAAGAAAGCCACCTGGTTCACCGAAGACCTCCAGGCCTCCAAACGAACATGCCGAAAACTGGAGAAGATCTGGCTCCACGAACGGACAGCGGACAGCTACGCCGCCCACAAGAGCGCCACCCGCAGTCACCATCACCTCATCAGATCCGCCAAAAGGGCCTCACTCAAAGACCGCCTAGACAACAAAGAGCTCTTCAACATCGTGAAGGAACTCTCCAACCCCAGCTCCAACACCAACGACATCCAGCCGTCGCGAGACCTGTGCGACTCACTGGCCACCTTCTTCCACCGCAAAATCGCCGACATCCACGACAGCTTCAACACCACGACCGCCCCGGCAACCACCGAGACCACTGCCCCCACAACCACCAACCGCCTGCTCTCCTGGACCAACATCAACGACGAGGACACCAGCGAGATCATGAACACCATCTACTCCGGTTCACCGCTAGACCCGTGCCCTCACCACATCTTCAACAAAGCCAGTACAGCCATCGCGCCCCATCTCCGGAAAATAATCAACATCTCCTTCGAGACAGCAACCTTCCCGGAAAGCTGGAAGCACGCCGAGATCACCGCCGTACTCAAGAAACCCAAGGCAGACCCCAAGGACCTCAAGAACTTCCGACCCATCTCTCTGCTCCCGTTCCCCGCGAAGGTCACCGAGAAAATCGTCAACAAACAACTGACCCGCTACCTCGAGGAGAACAACATCCTGGACCCTTCCCAGTCCGGCTTCCGCAGCAACCACAGCACCGAAACCGCCCTCATCGCCGCCACCGATGACATCAGGACCCTGCTAGACAACGGAGAAGCAGCAGCCCTCATCCTCCTGGACCTATCAGCCGCCTTCGACACGGTCTGCCACCACACACTACGAACACGCCTTCACGACGCCGGGATCCAAGAGAAGGCCCTGGACTGGACCACATCCTTCCTTTCCGGCAGAACACAAAGCGTCCGCCTCGCCCCTTCCGATCCAAGGCCACCAAGATCATCTGCGGCGTACCCCAAGGCTCCTCCCTCAGCCCAACGCTGTTCAACATCTACATGGCACCCCTCGCCCACGTCGCCCGACAGCACAACCTCAACATCATCTCCTACGCTGACGACACCCAGCTGATCCTCTCCCTCACCAAAGACCCTCACACCGCCAAAGCCCACCTCCACGAAGGAATGAAGGCCGTCGCCGAATGCATGAGGACCAGCCGCCTGAAGCTGAACTCGGACAAGACGGAGGTCCTCATCCTTGGTTCCAACCCTTCAGCCTGGGACGACTCCTGGTGGCCAACATCACTGGGAACAGCCCCGCCACCCACCGACCACGTACGCAACCTAGGGGTCATCCTCGACCCCACCCTCTCCATGACTAAGCAGGTCAACGCCGTTTCCTCATCCTGCTTCAACATCCTCCGAATGCTCCGCAGGATCTTCAAGTGGATCCCCACCGAAACAAGAAAAACAGTCACCCAGGCTCCTCGTCACCAGCAGGCTGGACTACGGAAACGCCCTCTACGCAGGAACGACGGCTAAGCTCCTGAGACGGCTGCAACGCATCCAGAACGCCTCTGCCCGTCTCATCCTCGACATCCCCCGACGCAGCCACATCACACCCCACCTGAGAGACTGCACTGGCTCCCTGTCAACAAGAGGATAACCTTCAAGCTCCTCACCCACGCACACAAAGCACTCCACAACTCCGGACCAGCCTACCTCAACAGACGACTCAGCTTCTACACCCCCACCCGCCAGCTCCGCTCGACCAGCCTCGCCCTCGCCACAGTCCCCCGCACCCGGAAAACGACCGCCGGCGGCAGATCCTTCTCCCACCTCGCCGCCAAGACCTGGAACACCCTCCCCACCAACCTCCGACAGACCCAAGACCTACTGGCCTTCAGAAGACTCCTCAAGACCTGGCTCTTCGATCAGTAGCAGCACCACCCCCCTCTTCCCCCAGCGCCTTGAGACCCTCGCGGGTATGTAGTGCGCTTTATAAGTGACATGATTGATTGATTGAATGTAACATTTTTTTTTTTAAATGTGTCCCAAAATGTTTTAAATAACAATTTTAACAAAAATAAATGATTAAAAAATACATTTATTAATAAAATTATTAAAAATTTGAGACACCCCTTCATCACAAAAATAAAAAATATAAATATTAAATTCTATATCACAATTAAAATAAGAAAATGTTAACATTCAAAATTATCCAAATTTAGGGGCCTATTAGGATGGCGGGCGGATCGCCCCGCCGGGCCGGCGGTAGCCACCGCCGGCCCAGCGGGGGTGATCCGCCCGCCATGAATGACCCCCGCCACATTAGGATGGCTGGGGGGTCCGCAGCAGATGGAAAGACCGTCCGCCGCTCTTCCGCCGGTCGACTCGTCGACCGGGCGGAAAAAGGGCATGATATGGTGGCGGTGTCTGCAAGACACCGCCATCCATATCATGATGCTGGCGGTCTCTCACCTTTCCATGGCGGCATTGCCGCCATGGAAAGGCATGTGGTCCTTGCCTGTGGGGGCTCGTTGTGGGCCCCCAGGGTGAAGGGGGGCGGGGGTGCATTTCCATTGCAAGCGGATCTGCAGCCAGCAGATCCACCCGCAATGGAAAAGGGCCACGATGCGCCCACCACTGTGGCGGGCGCATCCTAATGCTCATGGCGGGACCGCCGCAACTTCGGCGGTCGGTCCCTGGCTCCATTGCGGTCCGCCCGCCATCGTAATGGACCCCTTACTTTTTTTTATTTAAACTAAAAAAATAAAAACCAAAAACAATACAAATGTGTCATTTTTTTAAAATAAACCGATTATATTTTGATTTAATTATTTTATAAATTAAAAACATATTGATAAAATATTTTACACAATTTACATCAAAATATTACCACCCAAAAAAATTCACATTTTTTTAAAATTTGAAAATTCAATTTGTTTTCTAAATTATTTATATCTTTAAATACTTTTTTTATTACAATATATTTTTAACCAACATTCTTAAATTACTCCCCACCCTTATCCCCTATAAACCCAACATCCAGCTCCTAAAATTTTACAAAACTTTTTAAATTATTTAAAATTGTAAACAAATATTTTTAAATTACTCCCCACCATTATCCCCTATAAACCCAACATCCCGCTCCTAAAAATAAATTAAAATACAATAAAAACAAACATTTTGCCATAAAAAAAAAAATTGAAAAATATTAAATAACTAATACCAAATTAATTTTACAAAAAAACAACATTAAAAAAAAATACAGTCAATATTATTTACAATAATATATTTGCCATCGATATTTACAAAATCAATATTTCTACATTACACAAAAATCGATATTTTAAACGAAAAAACTTACCTCGATATTTTTCACCATCAATATTCTTGACTCGATATTCATGCAATTCGATATTTTGACGTTGATATTCTGTCTCTGCACCCACTAAGACCATGACAAACCTGTTGTCTAAGGCTGTGTTAGGGTCAAAGGGTCTAATGATGTTGATGCCCACCCTTTCAAAGGGCGTGCCAACGACTGGCAATGGGACCGTGGGAGATTTTTGCTTTTTCCCTGATTCCCCAGTAGTATGTCAGGTGGCATGGGTCCTGCAGAATGCATCTGAGGCTGTCTTCATTCTGAGCCAAACAAAAGTGGGAAACAAGCCTGGCGAAGGTCTTATCTAGCCCTAAATGTCATGCCAGGTGTATGTTATGAGTCAAACCCAGTCGGAAGGATCCTCGTATCACCCACTTTCCATGTTGGGATCTGATTACAAGATCTTAAGTAAGGTCATAGCAGGTCATTTGTACAAGTACATGCCAAGACTGGTCCACCCTGATCAGAATGGATTTGTGCCTGGGAGGTCCACCACACTCAACATTAGGCATGTAGATAAAGTGATGGAGCTCGCTCCGGTCTAGTGGCCCCGTGCTATATGAATGGTGCTGGACCTGGAGAAAGCTTTCAATACTCTAGACTGGAATTATCTATTTTCGGTCCTCACCAGGCTGGGCATCACGAGTAGGATAGGCTGATTCATCTTTTGTATTCCAAGCCCAATGCTTGGGTGAAAATTGGCCAATGAATTTCCTCATCCTTTCCAGTGTAAGGAGAGACACAACAGGGCTGTCCGCTGCCGTCACTACTTTTTGCCCTGGCGATGGAGCCACTCGGGCAGAGGTTCCGACAGAGGGGAGTTGGCTGGGTCGTCGCACTAAATGGAGAGTCATGTTGTCTTGCTATATGAGGACAGCATGTTAATTTATGTGTGATATCCAGGAGGAAATTGCAGACATTCAGAGTATCTTGCAGGAATTCCGTGAGGCCTCAGGGTTAGAAGTAAGTTGAGGCATGTCCTGTCTGCACCCCCTCCACCCAAATTGTCCCCAGCAGAACTTTATGGTGCACCAACAGTCTTTACGATGGGAGCCACATATGAATCATGAGACACAGGACATCATAGACGGTAATCTCACTAAGGTCATTACCTCTCTATGATCCTAAATGGCATTTTGGAGCATGCTGCCGCTCACAGTGCAAAGCAGATTATCCCTGTTTAAAATTGTGAAGCTCCCTCGCCTCCTCTACTACTTCCATAACCTTCTAGTGCACATTCCTAAGACAACCTTCCGTATATTGCATTCCGCCCTAGGCAGCTTCATTTGAAACAGGAACAAGCACTTAGTAAGTTACAGTTGCCTGTAGACAAAGGGGGATTAGGAGTGCTGAATTTTGAACACTACTACCTAGCTGCTCAGCTACAGTGGCCTGCACGCTGGTTAGCAGGGCACCTTACTGAATAACTTGAGCTCCCTACTGCTGATAGTGCACTGAGAGTGACACAAGAAACCTTTCTCTCTTGTGGACGACCCCCACGAGCCTCTAACTGACTATTGACGATAGCATACAGTAGTTTTTACCACGTCCTACAACTCATGCCATGAATCCCCCAATACTCTCCAGACATACCCTTAGGTGCCATGGCCTCCTTTAGTGACATGATAGGGAAGGAGGGCATGGTGTGGTGGGAGGCAGCAGGGGGGGTCACATTAGGGGCCCTATTTCAGGATGGGATGCCTCAGCCATTTGACTGGCTACATGAGGAAAATGAACTCTCAGTGGGCCACTTCCTAGCCGATAGCCAACTGCAAGATGAATTAGACCGCTGTGACATATCACAGATACAGAACCGGACTAACATCCACTGATACACACACTCCAAATCATGGGTGGCGGTCATTGCCTTATTACTTGGTTTGTTCATGCATTGGCCTACACTATACACAACCCCTTGACAGCACTCCGTAAAACTTGGGAAGGTTACATAGGTAGAGCACTCAGGCAGAAGGAATGGGCGCACATGCTTGTGTACCCTAGGAAACTGTCAAGAAATGCTAAGTTCCAATATATACAACATAACATTTTATATAGAGCCTATCTTACACCCAACAGCACTTCACAGAATATTCAGGTCATCCACCAATTGTCCCCACTGCCATCAAGCGGGCGGACATGGCTTACATGTTCTGGAGCTGCCCAGCAGCTGCGGTATTCTGGTTTGGGATTTGCAGGGCATTAACAGAGGTGACTGGCAACAGAGGTGACTAGCAGCCAGGATGTTTGCCCATTAGAAGGCATGTTGTTGGGGTTATTCAAGTGCTCGCGAACTGCTAATGCTGCAAATCGCTTTATTGATTTGGGACTACTTATAGGCCATAAGCTCATCGCCATGAACTGGAAGGCACAAACATTGCCGGATGTTAACCACTGGTGTGAAGTGATGCTTAAATGGGGCAGGGCTGAGGCGACAGCACTGAGGCGAGAGGAAGCCCGCGGGCAGCGTAGGCTCCCTATTGCAGCAGATTGGGAGGGGCTATTGTTGAATCTACAGATGCACTTAAAGGCATTAAATAACTAACCCCCTCATTAGATTGATAATTCAGCTACGTCACGGAGTGCTTTGAAATGTACCCTCTCCTTCTATATACCGTAACTCAGCAGGAGAAGACGGATCCTATTTGGACTACATAATTGCATCCCAATCGCCCAAGTATTATATGATGTGATGACAGCCCTAAATGACTTGATGTTATATTCTGTTTATAATGTTTACCGCCTTACTGATAAAGCTCAATAAAACTGGTTTAAAAAAGAGAATGCTTCAATGATTGCTACAAACACTCTTCATTTATTGTGTTATTCTTTTACGTTGAAATAAGAGTTCATGAATGATAGGCTATAGGATGTAACTTCGCTGACTAAGGGCGACGTTGTGACAATATACTCTCAATTGCGAAAGCCAAAGCACCTGTCTCCACAACAAAAGATAATTGAGATTGGGGTGAACAGGGATTGGCGAGCAGTTGTAAATGCTAATTCAACCATTTTAAAAATAATCTTCTCTCAGGAAAAATTGGAGAACCCAAGAAATCTTTGCACCTCTTTGACATCAGAAAGAACTGGTCAGTCGGATATAGCACAGACTTGGATCCATAGTGGTTCCTTGAGCTGAAATCCATGGACGTCAATTCACCAAACTGCCAGGGGTAGCTGAAGTGACATCACATGCCATCTGCACTTTACTTTCACTCACACATACATGCTTACAGAATATGCACTCATACACAAACTTGCTCTCACATTATCACACTCTAACGCGCAAGCATGGCCACAACATACATTTTACTTACCTCAGATGCCAGATAGGGTCATATTCCAGCTAACTGTACTCCACTTTTTTATTACACCAACCGTGAATAATATATAATAGTCACTATTAGTATAATAAAAAAACTAACTGAAAAAAAAGGAAAGTAAAGCCCCCACCAACGTCCATAAGGGCGAGCTGCTCCTGTGTTCCTGTGAAATCTGGATAGCAGCTAAGGTTCTTGAAGAGGATGCAAACTCTACAGCTTGATATCTGATCAGTCCAACAAACTGCCTCTTTTTAAAACTGAATGGGTCTTGCTTTTGTCTTGGCTGACAGGGGATAGTCTGCGCAACTGTAGTATTAGAATTGGTGCTCATTTATGTGATAGTAGAATGTTTGTTAGAATGTTCTTTATTGTGTTCTGTTACCATGGGTGTATTCTCCCTGCATCCGTGTGCCATGCTTGTATCCTTTTGAATGTTTGTATTTGTTCCACATTCTGAAGAGCAGTTCTTCCTCAGTTACACTGCTGCTCTTCAGGAGGTGGATGCTCCAATAAACGACTCTTCAACTTTATAATAGACTCTGTGGATTTTGTCTACACTACATATTGGCGACGATTTGGGATTTTCCTCCTACCTTATTAAGACGCTGGAGCATCCACAAGCACATCGTATTTATACCCGGTTGGCATTTTCTCCTTATTTCCTTCATTCATTTTTGTTGGATTTTCTTCGTGCTGTGCCTGTGCCGGAGAGGAGTTACGGAGGATTTGCTTACATGTCATCCTTGTCTCCTGTGCTGCTGTTGGCATATTCTGGAGCGGCCTGCTGTGTTTGCTGCTTTTCTGCCCATATATTGCGGTGTAGCTCTAGTCGCACGCACTTGTTGCTGGTGTGGAAACCTGCGGCGACTTTCATCTATTTGGGAGGATTTGGCATCCCTCTCACTCCTGCGGTGATTGTTGTTATATTTTGAGGACTTGGAATTTCTTCACATCGCTCGTTATACACGCGCAAGCTGGGAGCCGCAGACGCTCGAGCTGGGAGCCGCGTTCTTTATCTTTGAAGCTCCAGCATTCCATTTCCACGAGACGCTCGTCACTGACGATTGTTTAAGAACGCTTCCTCTTCTCTTTCACGACCGACGCTGGACGCTTTACGAGACGGATTACATCATCACGTCTCCACCATTTTGGATTGGATTGGTTTGTATATACCCTGCGTGTATCGGTGACATGCACACATTTCTAACTTTCTCTTCTTTGCGTGTTTCGGTGACACACACATCTTATTGTTATTTATTCATTATTTTAACCTTTTCTGGTTTATCCATTGACATTTTACAACGTTTTCAACATTTTCTTTTTAATATTTAACTTTGTTTGTAAGTTTTGAATTTATTATATTATGAGTAATGTTTGTGGAAACCCTCCACCTCCCTTTTATTCTGGTCCTAACCAACCCAGCATGAAATGGGAAAAATGGTATAGGCAATTTAATAATTACTTGCTTGCTATTAATGGTGACAGTTTTAATGCCAAGAGAAAAAAGCGTTACTTTTAAATACTTTGGGAAGTCATGCTGAGGATGTATTTGAACATTTGCCTCCATCGCCAACTCCAGTAGGAATGGAGAGTGGTGATTATGATTGCTTTACAGAAGCAATAGATAGACTTAAAAAGAGATTTATTGAACAACCCCATATCGTGATGGAGAGATATAACTTCTATACTAGACATCAATTAGTCAATGAATCGGTTGATGCTTACGTTGAATGCTTAAGAGTATTAGCGGCAGAATGTGATTTTGGGGTTCAGGTAGACAAATATATTAGAGATCAATTAATTATTCGTTGTTCGAATAAAAAATTCAAGAGCAACTTTTAAGGCAACGCAATCCGTCCTTACAGGAAGCTACTGAAATTGCCAAAAGTGTTGAACGCTCTATCACTTCATTCAATACCATCAATGTTGATAATCTGTCTACAGATGTAGCAGCTATTAGTATGAAAGATTCCAATGCTAAACCTGCTAACTTTAGAGGTAAACCTAACAAAACCACTACATCATACACTCCTGTTAAACAGTTTCCCAACACTGGTAAATTGTTTTGTACTCGGTGTGGTTCGAAATCTCATTCGTTTCAATTTAGACATTGCCCAGGTAGAGGCAAGGAGTGCTTCAAATGTAAAAAACTAGGGAGGTCATTACGATGGCGGACGGATAAACAACCGACCGCCATGGTAGTGGGAAAACACCGCCCGCCGCTACCGCGGGAAAACCGACGGCTAGATTAGGATCCTCGGCGGTAAAAATGCAACCGCGGCGGCAAGGAGACCCG
>CAWUFW010022460.1:0-95106 GCA_963921515.1 Calotriton arnoldi | reverse complement strand
TTTCGGCAGGATTCGCGCACCCTGAGCGCATCCTGCCGATTTTTAAAAAAATTTTATTTTTTTGCCCAGGGGTCCTTGTGGGACCCCCTGAGCAAACCTAGGGGTCAGGGTGTTTCTACCCTGCCCCCTTTGTGCGCTTTGCGCACTTGTTTCTGTCCCTCGGTTCTACCGAGGGACAAAATGGCTGCCAACATTTCCTGAATCGGAATGTTGACAGCCAGCTGACAGCCAATTAACATGCAGCTCGTGATCGGGACGGTGCGCGCAGGGTGCGCTGAGGGTACGCGGACCCTACTCGGCCATAGATATCACTAACTTTTTACTTTTGATTTTCTCAGCAACTACTGAACGGATTTACACCATTTAACAAAAAGGGTTCTTTCTGAACCAAGAACTACCTCTTTGCCAAATTTGGTGTAATTCAATTCAGCAGTTCGGGCTGTAGCCGTGTCTAAAGTTTCCTATGGAAAAGTGCATGGGGAAAACACGTTTTGGGACCCCCCTTTTTTCTCGGCCCCTGCTAGACGAATCCCCCCGAGACTTTCAGGGTAGGAGCGGACCGGAGCGGGCCACAAAGTTTGAAAAATTCGCGAACATACGTCAACCGGCAAGAGAGTTATTTCAAATAGAATGTCGCGGAATTCCTATGGATAATAGGTTGTAACTATAACTATCTACTGGCGACTGCCAGTAGATAATATATATATATATATATATATATATATATATATATATATATATATATTCACTGAAAAAACCATAGTTTTTAGGGACAGTTATAGTTAGTTGGACATTGTACTCGTACAAAACCCGTGAAATTCCCCGTTATAGTTAGTTCAGCTAACTATAACTCGCGCCCCGCAATGCACTGCTGATGACGTCACATATTACATCACTCATGACATGGTCAGTGACATCACTGATGACATCACTGATGACATCTCAAATGACATCACTGATGACATCATCCAGTGACTGTGTGTTTCTGTAAAGTTTAAATATTTTTAATATATATAGGGAAAGGCGTATTGAAGAATGAATGGGTGTATAAGTGTCTGTATGGATGATTTAGTAGGTGCGTGACTAACTCTATAAGTGAGTGATTAAACGTATCTTACTGAATGCATGGGTTAGTGACTAAACTGGGTGAATGTCTGTATCTGTCTGTCTGTTGCTGTGTAAGTGGCTGCATGGGTTTGTGAATAGCTACATGAGTGTCTATATGAGTTATTGATTGGTTGTCTGAGTATCTGTATGGGTGCCTGAGTGTTTGTGTGGGTGGGGTGTGTGCGACTCTGTGCATAGATGTGTGAGTGGGTGATTCACTGGGTGGATGGTTTCAAGAGTGCATCTGTGATAGACTGTATGGGTGGGTAAGTGTGTGTAAGAGTGTGTTAGTGAGTGAATGTATGTCCCAGTGGTACATGTGTGAGTAACTACATATGTAAAAGGCAGTATATATGTGTGTTGGAGTATATAAATAGCCATAAGCGAGAGTGTGTGATTGTGAGAGTGACTGTATGGATGAGTGTGTGCTTGTATCAGTGATTGCATAAGAGCGTAAGAATGTGCTAGTATTTGTATGAGTAAGTGAGCTGGTGTGTGTATAACTGTATAGGTGAGTAAATGGCAGTGTGTTTAATTATTTGCATGACTGACTAGGTGTGTGAGTACCTCTATGGATGAGTGGCGGTGTTTGAGTGTCTATATAGGAGTATGAGTGCATATGATAGTCCTGTACTGAGTGACCGTAAGTATGAGTGACTGTACGGGTGAGTGAGTGGATGTGTGTGTAGACCTAAGAATCAGTGAGTGGGTATGTAGTTATTGGTGTTGGAGTGTCTATGGTTTTGCAAATGGCAGTCTGTAATTTAGAGTGGGTGTATCAAAGGTTATATTAGGGTGTGAGGAGGTGCATCAGATTATCACGTGGATGATGTCATCAGTGATGTCATTTGAGATGTCATCAGTGATGTCATCAGTGATGTCACTGACCATGTCATGAGTGATGTAATATGTGACGTCTTCAGCAGTGCATTGCGGGCGCGAGTTGTAGTTAGCTGAACTAACTATAACAGGGGAATTTCACGGGTTTTGTACGAGTGCAATGTCCAACTAACTATAACTGTCCCTAAAACCTATGGTTTTTTCAGTGAATTTGTAAGGTTTTTTAAATGCTAATTTCTAACTATAACGTGCCAGAAACCTATGGTTTTTTCAGTGAATTTCAAAGGTTTTTAAATGCTAATTCCTAACTATAACATGTCTGAAACCTATGGTTTTTTCAGTGAATTTCAAAGGTTTTGTAAATGACAATTTTTAAATGTATTAATTGTTATATTTATTTTTTTGATACTGATTTACTACATTTTTTTAAACTATTTTTTTTGATATTTTATTTTTTAAATTACATTGTAATTACATTATACATTACAAAATATACTTTCTCAGAATGAATTACTTTAGTTTAAATACTTTGCAAATAGGCAATCGACTTTAAGTACAGTAGTTACAGTTGTTGCAATGGGCAACACAATTTCAAACAATGCAACATTGAGCTCAATGTGAATTTCTAGTTAAATGCAATTAGTTACTTTATGGATTACTTTTTCTAACCACAGGACTGGATCCTAGATTCAGTCCTGGGACATCTCCTGTAAACAGTTGAGTAAAAGCGTTTTGGTTACAGTAGTGATTTTTAAGGAATATTATTGTATTTTAAAAGTTGACACGGAAACTTTTTCACATAGAATCACCAATGTTATCCTATGGGAGGAAATTCACTTAGCAGGTAAGTAGTGTTATTGTTACTTTTTCTTACTCAGGGGTGGATCCTGGATCCAGCACTGGTGCATCTCCTGTAAACAGTTGAAAGAATGCAGTTAAGTCATACTGGCGATTTTTAAGGAATATTTGTAGTTTGTGAAAATCGACACTTTGAAACTTTTCTGCTGAAAACCAGACAATGGATTCCTATGGAAGGAAATACAAGTTACTGGTAAGTACGGTTAGAATTACTTTTCAGGGTCAGTGCTGGGCTAAAAGATGCAGCACTGGGTTCTCTCCTGATAACAGGTGAGTAAATCGGCATTCGTAGTTCGGCTGATTTTAGAGGAATATTATAAAGTTCCAAAACTCCACACTTAGAAGAATTTCCAAGTGAAACCAGTCAATGTTAGCCTAAGGAAGGAAATTCAAGTTACTGGTAAGTACGGTTAGAATTACTTTTCACGATCTGTACTGGGCTCAAAGATGCAGCACTTAGGTCTCTCCTGATAACAGGTGAGAAAATTGGAATTCGTAGTTCAGCTGATTTTAGAGGAATATTATAAAGTTCCAAAACTCCACACTTAGAAGAATTTCCAAGTGAAACCAGTCAATGTTAGCCTATGGAAGGAAATTCAAGTTACTGGTAAGTACGGTTAGAATTACTTTTCAGGATCAGTACTGGGCTCAAAGATGCAGCACTGAGGTCTCTCCTGATAACAGGTGAGTAAATCGGAATTTGTAGTTCGGCTGATTTTAGAGGAATATTTGTATGTTTCAAAAATCGACACTAACTTTTTCAGCAAAAAGCAGGCAATGATATCCTATGGAAGGAAATTCAAGTTACTGGTAAGTACGGTTAAAATTACTTTTCAGGATCAGTACTGGGCTCAAAGATGCAGCACTGAGGTCTCTCCTGATAATAGGTGAGTAAATCGGAATTCGTAGTTCGGCTGATTTTAGAGGAATATTATAAAGTTCCAAAACTCCACACTTAGAAGAATTTCCAAGTGAAACCAGTCAATGTTAGCCTATGGAAGGAAATTCAAGTTACTGGTAAGTACGGTTAGAATTACTTTTCAGGATCTGTACTTGGCTCAAAGATGCAGCACTGAGGTCTCTCCTGATAACAGGTGAGTAAATTGGAATTCGTAGTTCAGCTGATTTTAGAGGAATATTATAAAGTTCCAAAACTCCACACTTAGAAGAATTTCCAAGAGAAACCAGTCAATGTTAGCCTATGGAAGGAAATTCAAGTTACTGGTAAGTACGGTTAGAATTACTTTTCAGGATCAGTACTGGGCTCAAAGATGCAGCACTGAGGTCTCTCCTGATAACAGGTGATTAAATCGGAATTTGTAGTTCAGCTGATTTTAGAGGAATATTTGTATGTTTCAAAAATCGACACAAACGTTTTCAGCAAAAAGCAGGCAATGATATCCTATGGAAGGAAATTCAAGTTACTGGTAAGTACGGTTAAAATTACTTTTCAGGATCAGTACTGGGCTCAAAGATGCAGCACTGAGGTCTCTCCTGATAACAGGTGAGTAAATCGGAATTCGTAGTTCGGCTGATTTTAGAGGAATATTATAAAGTTCCAAAACTCCACACTTAGAAGAATTTCCAAGTGAAACCAGTCAATGTTAGCCAATGGAAGGAAATTCAAGTTACTGGTAAGTACGGTTAAAATTACTTTTCAGGATCAGTACTGGGCTCAAAGATGCAGCACTGAGGTCTCTCCTGATAACAGGTGAGTAAATCGGAATTCGTAGTTCGGCTGATTTTAGAGGAATATTGGCACAATGGTGAAGGAAGGGTGTGGGGCCTGAGGTGACATGTCTGCAAACACGCCCTGTGGCGCGTTTTAAGTTGGAGAATTAATTCCTCCTCAATCCTGAGGGTCCCTAGGGGCCAACTAGCCCACCAGATACCTCCAGTATGCGCTAGAGAGCTGCGTTGCAGAGAGGTGTTCAGAGGCCATGCCCCTTTGCACCTCTTAGCAACGCAGCTCTGTGGTGCTTTCTGGACGTACCTGGTGGGCTAGTTGGCCCCCAGGGACCATCAGGATTGAAGGGGATTTAATTCCCCATCTTAAAACGCGCCACGGGGCCTGTTTGCACACATGTCACCTTTAGCCCCGCCCCTCCCTTCACCACTGTGCAAACGCGCCCGTGGCACGTTTTAAGTTGGGGGATTAAGTCCCCTTGAATCCTGAGAGTCCCTGGGGTCCAACTATCCCACCAGGTACCTCCAGTAAGCGCCACAGAGCTGCGTTGCAGAGAGGTGTAAAAAGGCGCGTGGCCTGGACCACCTCTCTGCAACCCAGCCCTGTGGCGCTTACTGGAGGTACCTGGTGGGCTAGTTGGCCCCCAGGGACCCCCAGTATTGAATGGGAATTATTTCCCCAATTTAAAACGCGCCACAGCGCGCGTTTGCAGAGTGGTTAAGGGAGGGGGCGGGGCCTGATGCTCGATCGCGTCTTTTTCTTTCTTTCTTTTTTTTTTTTTGGAAGGGGGGCTGTGTGGCCCCCCTTCTTTTTTACTTTTTGGGGCCCTGGGGACCCCATCCCCCAGGGCCTGATGCCTATTTCCTTTTAAAAAAAATACTGTAGGGGAAGGGGGCCGCGTGGCCCCCTCCCGTGGCCTATTCCGGCCCCGGGGACCCCATCCCCCGGGCATGGCCACTTTTAAAAAATAATTTTGGAGGAGGGGGCTGCGTGGCCCCCTCCTAAGGATCTCTATTGGCCCCGGGGACCCCATCCCCGGGGCCGGCCTTTATTTATTTTTTCTTTTTTTTCTTTTTGGGGAGGGGGGCCGCGTGGACCCCCTCCTGGGCCACTACTTGCCCCAGGGGACCCCATCCCCTGGGGCTGGCCCTATCCTTTGGGGTCCGTGGGGGGACCCCAACTCCCCCACGGACCCGCCGGCTCCCCGCCTCCTGCGGGAGCCGGCATTGCTTTTCCACATGGGGAGCTGCTAAGATGCAGCTCCCCGTGTGGAAAGCAATCTGATTTGGTTTTGGAGCGAGAGCAGGTTTCCTGCCTCTCTTCCTAAAACCAAAGCAGTTTGCTATGACAGGACGGGAGCCGCGAGGCTCCCGTCCTGTCATAGCAAACTACAGTGTCCCGGGGTAGGCACCCCGGGACACTGCAGGAGCCGGCCCTGGGGGTGGCAGTCCCCAGGGCCATCAAGGGCTCCAGGAGGGGGTCGCGCAGCCCCCTCCCTCCATTGGCAAAGCCCCGGGAGGTGGTGCTCCCGGGGCTCGGGGTCCGTAACGGACCCCCATATTGAAATATTTAGTGCCCCGGGAGGTGGCGGTCCCTGGGGTGTGTGGGGGGGGCACGAGCCCCCCCACACAGGTTAATTTTAAAATAAAAAAAAGAAGCCCCAGGGGGTGGCGGTCCACGGGGCTGCGGGAGGGCCGAGAGCCCTCCCGCACCATTTATTTTTAAAGCCCCGGGGGGTGGCAGTCCCCGGGGCTTGGGGGGCCTTAAAGGCCCCCCACATTAAATATAAATAAAGCCCCGCATGCCCCCGGGACTTGGCCCACCCGGGGCAAAATAGCATCGAAGCGCGGAAGACCGCACTTCGTTTTTTTTTTTATCGGCAAGATCAGCGCACCCTAAGCGCATCCCGCTGATTTTTTTTTTTTTTAAATGCTTTTTTCTGCCCAGGGGGTCCTTGTGGGACTCCCTGAGCAGACCTAGGGGGTCAGGGTGTTTCTACCCTGCCCCCTTTGTGCGTTTTGCGCACTTGTTTCTTCTGCCTCGGTTCTACCGAGGGACAAAATGGCTGCCAACACTTCCTGATTTGGAGTGTTGACAGCCACTTGACAGCCAATTAGCATGCAGCTCGTGATCGGGACGGTGCGCGCAGGTTGCGCTCAGGGTGAGCGGATCCGACGCGGCCATAGATATATATGTGATTTTACTTGTGATTTGCTCAGGAACTACTGAACGGATTTACACCATTTAAGCAAAAGGCATGAGTCTGAACCAAGGGCTACCTCTTTGCCAAATTTGGTGTAATTCCGTTCGGTAGTTCGGGCTGTAGCCGCGATGAACGGTTCCTATGGAAAAATGAATGGGGAAAACACGTTTTGGGACCCCTTTTTCTCGGCCCCCGCTTGACGAATCACCCCGAGACTTTCAGGATAGGAGCGGACCGGGAGCGCCCCAACAAGTTGGAAAATTTCGCAAAGATTCGTCAACCGGCGCCAACGTTATTTCAAATAGAATGTTGCGGATTTCCTATGGAAAATAGGTCCTAACTATAACTATCTACTGGCGACCGCCAGTAGATAATATATAGAGATAGATAGATAGATAGATAGATAGATAGATAGATAGATAGATAGATAGATAGATAGATAGATAGATAGATAGATAGATATTACCCAGTGGTGGCCGCCACTGGGTGGTTATAGTTAGGACTAAAAGTTTACATAGGAAATTGTTTTTTTGCTTTGATAATAACTTTGGCGCCGTTTGACAAATATTCAAGAAACTCTCCAAACAAAGTGCTCTTTTTACTCAGCTCCTTCCTGGAAACTTTTGGGGTGATCTGTCAAGCGTAGGGCCGAGAAAAAGAGAGAGGGTCCCAAAAAGCAATTTCCCCATGCAATTTCCATAGGGCTTTTTGGAACGTGCTACAGCTAAAATGGCTGAACAGAATTGCACCAATTATGGAAGGAAGTTAAATCTTGGTTTATAAAGTGTGCTTTGGTGTAAATTCATTCAGTAGTTTTAGAAAAACATTTGTCTATCTGGACAGTCTCTCAAGAGTCCTGTAATCCCAGCTTTAAAAAGTAGAACATTTTGATTGGCCTGAGGGGGATCTTTTTTCTCTTCAGCCACCTAGCTGAATTTAGGGTCATTGTGATAGACTGTTTTATTTTTTCACTGTATTGCCGAAATGGTCGCCATAGCAGAAAACCTGTCTACGAAAAGAGCACTAAATGCAGAATCACTCTTCTTGTGTAATCTTGTGGAATTTGGGGAAATTCCTTGTGATTACACTACACAGAATTTTGTGAGTTATTCCCACTTCTAGTTTCAACCTAGGGCCATTTCTTTCTCTAATACACTTTGTTAGCTCTGGCACAAACTATCACAGTTTCTGTCTGTTCAGAGAACATAATTTTTTGTTATGTAATTGAGCGTAGTGTCCCAGTTTGCACCTGAGGCACCTAATTAAGGGTGCACTGCAGGGCAATCAGAGACAGTGTGTATGATGTGTAATTTGGGTTCAGTATTTCCGCTCCCAGATGGAGGCAAACCAGGGCCCTTCCACCTTCTCTGCAAGGCCATATGTCAAAATTACACTCAAAGAACCACAGTTTCCACTTGCCATGATAAATGGCAACACTAGGAGGCATTTCTAAAACCCAGAGACTGAAGGGAATGCAGAGTAGCATGGCTTGCTCCAACTCCAGAATGCTTTCTTACCCTGAATGCCACACAAATATTAAAAATATGCCGACTACATCCAATTTCATCCATTTTCTAGGGAAATGGCTGAAACATTTCAGCCTGGAGCTGGTCATCACACAGGAAACCCTGTCAACCCTAAACATTTCTGAAAACTAGTTACCCAGAGGAATCCATAGTCCTGTGGATTGTGTGAATCATTGTAAAGACAAGGGCCCCCTGCAACTAGTGGGGAGTTCCTCTAGGCAGGGAAAATGTGTAAATGTACAGAACCTAGGGCAACTCACATTTCTTAATTTTCAACATAGTAACATTTGCACAAATATAGAGGGGAAACGTGAAAGTTGGGTATAGAAGTATTTATTCCAATATATTATTAAAAGCCATACAATAGAAAAAAGAATACATGTCAATTCACACACATACTCCAATTACGTCTACAGTCACACCCAATTCAACCGCATGCTAAAAGCAAGGTGCACAAACATGGACAAGACAAAAAAACATTATAGAGGAAAAGCACTAAACTCAGTGATGCAATGATATTATATGACCTAACAATATGATCAAGGAGCAGTTGGTGGCTATACAATGAACTTTCTTTCATCATCTAATATTGCATGAATCATCACATGTTTTTTCTTTACCTAGAATATCATGCAAGCTCCAAAGTAAGAGTCAAAAAACAATATTTTTGGGCCTCTACTGTCACAAGCCACCAGCCCACCCAAACAGGAACATTACCATTTTTATCAGAAGTGTGGGGATTCTGAGTGGTAGGGCTTTTGTCTATCCCTGCAGATTTCAGAACATTCCCTCACAGAAATATGAGATAAATCCTTAATTTTAGCTCAGGTTTATCGTGTGCAGGGCAGTCTGGTTAACAAACGTAGCGGGCGCCAAACAACCTACTCTATCCTGGACTGGTGTGAGTGTCTAGATTTCAGAAATGCCTGGAATGCTGGGAAGGTGTCCCTGGGTGTGAGCCGACCCTGGGCCCAAATGCAACAGAACCCCAACCCCAGAGCTTGTGAATTTCAAAGAAATTGTGATAGCCTGTTTTATTTTCTCACTGTATTGCCGAAATGGTCTCCAAAGCAGAAAACCTGTCTATGAAAAGAGCACTAAATGCAGAATCACTCTTCTTGTGTAATCTTTTGGAATTTTGTGAAATTCCTTGTGATTACACTACACAGACGTTTGTGAGTTTTTCCCACTTCTAGTTTCAACCTAGGGCCATTTCTTTCTCTAATACACTTTGTTAGCTCTGGCACAAATTATCACAGTTTCTGTCTGTGCAGAGAACATAATTTTTTGCTATGTAATTGAGCGTAGTGTCCCAGTTTGCACCTGAGGCACCTAATTAAGGGTGCACTGCAGGGCAATCAGAGACAGTGTGTATGATGTGTAATTTGGGCTCAGTATTTCGGCTCCCAGATGGAGGCAAACCAAGGCACTTCCACCTTCTCTGCAAGGCCATATGTCAAAATTACACTCAAAGAACCACAGTTTCCACTTGCCATGATAAATGGCAACTCTAGGAGGCATTTCTAAAACCCAGAGACTGAGGGGAATGCAGAGTAGCATGGCTTGCTCCAACTCCAGAATGCTTTCTTACCCTGAATGCCACACAAATATTAAAATGATGCCGACTACATCCAATTTCATCCATTTTCTAGGGAGATGGCTGAAACATTTCTGCCTGGAGCTGGTCATCACACAGGAAACCCTGTCAACCCTAAACATTTCTGAAAACTAGTTACCCAGAGGAATCCAGAGTCCTGTGGATTGTGTGAATCATTGTAAAGACAAGGGTCCCCTGCAACTAGTGGGGAGTTCCTCTAGGCAGGGAAAATGTGTAAATGTACAGAACCTAGGGCAACTCACATTTCTTAATTTTCAACATAGTAACATTTGCACAAATATAGAGGGGAAACGTGAAAGTTGGGTATAGAAGTATTTATTCCAATATATTATTAAACGCCATACAATACAAAAAAGAATACATATCAATTCACACACATACTCCAATCATGTCTACAGTCACACCCAATTCAACCACATGCTAAAAGCAAGGTGCACAAACAAGGACAAGACAAAAAAACATTATAGAGGAAAAGCACTAAACTCAGTGATGCAATGATATTATATGACCTAACAATTTGATCAAGGAGCAGTTGTTGGCTATACAATGAACTTTCTTTCATCATCTAATATTGTGTGAATCATCACATGTTTTTTCTTTACCTACAATGTCATGCAAGCTCCAAAGTAAGAGTCAAAAAACTATATTTTTGGGCCTCTACTGTCACAAGCCATCAGCCCACCCAAACAGGTACATTACCATTTTTATCAGAAGTGTGGGAATTCTGAGTGGTAGGGCTTTGTCTATCCCTGCAGATTTCAGAACATTCCCTCACAGAAATATGAAAAAATCCTTAAATTTAGCTTAGGTTTATCGTGTGCATGGCAGTCTGGTTAACAAACGTAGAGGGCGCCAAACAACCTACTCTATCCTGGACTGGCATGAGTGTCTAGATTTCAGAAATGCCTGGAATGCCGGGAAGGTGTCCCTGGGTGTGAGCCGACCCTCGGCCCAAATGCAACAGAACCCCAACCCCAGAGCTTGTGAATTTCAAAGAAAATGTCTTCATAGCACCACTCTGCATTTTGAGGGCTTTTCTGTTGCAGATGATGGACCCACCCAGACAAGTGTAGTATTGCTTTTATCAGGATGAGTGTCGGATGGTCAACATTTTGCCTATTCATGCTGATTCCACCACTTTCCTTCACATAAATATGAGGAAATCTGTGATTGTAACTAAAGTTTAATGTTTTAGGACATTCTGGATAGGAAAACACAATGGGATAAATGTAAGCAACACAATCCTGCACTCTCAGTGGTGTCTAAGTTTCAGAGATGGCTGACCCTGGGCCTAAATAGCACAGCTACCCACATTACCAAAAAAGATTAAAATTCAATCCAAAAATCTTGATGTCTCCACGTTGCATTTTGGGACTTTTCCGGTCGCAATTGACAGGCCCATCAACATGTGAGTTCTAATTTTATCAGGAGAAATGTGTGAACGCTGTGTGGTAGGATATTTATTGATCCCTGCAGATTTCAGATTTGTTTTTCCTCAGACCCGTGCAGCAAATATGTGATTTTTGCCACTGTCTGAAATTTGCAGGGCATTTTAGTTAAGAAAATGTGGTAGGGCAGGGATCCATATATGCCTCCCTCATGGCTTTGAGAGAAGCCCTGGATTGGTCCTCCTGTTGCAGGAAGGCTCTGTACAACCATTATATCAATGTACCACCAGATCCTGCTGTGTAAACATTTGGTATACCTCGTGTGGGGTAGGTGCAAGGTAACGGATGTGAAATAGGGTGTTCAGTGCTTGTTGAATGTGTTCATAGGTGAGGAACTGCTATGGAGGAAGGCCATAGTCTGCTATAAGCACCTGGAAATCAAGCAACTCTCTGTTAACAAACAGATCCCCCAGTGATGACAGGCCCGCAGTCTTCCACTTTCCAAGCTATCAAAAGGGTAGCCGTCCCATGCCAGTGGGTAGTCATAGTAGGGGGATACCAGGAGCATAGGTTGTTGCCATTTTGGTAAGCTTATGGGTTCTGATGATACAGGACATGGTCATACGAAAAAACCCTGTGAGTTGCAGATTGGGAGTAGTATTGGGGAACAACGAGTAGTATAGTAGGCCCTCGCTAAGGTCTTTACAGTCAAATCCTGTCTCAGGCAGGTATCAACCCGACAGCCAATGAGCCACCCATTAGACCTGTGAGGCCAAATAATAGTGCTCAAAGTCTGTGACAGCAAGGTCCCCAGAAGCCACTGAAAAGAGAGAGCTACTTGGTGTTGTCCCATCCCCAAATCAATGCAACAAGGGCTAAGTTGAGGAAGAAGGAATGAAAAATGAGCAGTAGGAGATTTATAAATTGGTACAATAAATGAGGCAACACTAACATCTTTATCAGGGCTATAAGGCCCATCACCGACAGTGGAAGAGAGGACCAACAGGCAAATGGGGCGCAAATGGCACGTACTGCTCTACTCAGGTTTCCATCCTCCAAATCACTGAGTGGAAGATGGACGTTGCTCCCCAAATATCCAAATGTAAGCAGTTCACGACTCAGTCTAGGCTCCAACTTTATATGTAGGGAAAACCCATTACTCAGACATACGCAAAAAATAGTGAACTTGGCCCAATTCACCATGAGGCCTGAAATCGCGGTGAAGTTGTCATGGATTTGAGCAATCGAGGGTAAATCAGAGCCTGCGTCTCCTATATACTACAGAATATCATCGGCGTAGAGAGACACAGAGTGGATAGTGCTACCAATTGCACTCTGATAAGGCACAGGGAGCTGGCAGGGGTTCTATTGCCATGTTGAATAACAGACTGGAGAGGAGAAAGCCTTGACGGTTGCCTCTTCCTACAGCCTATGAGGCTGAGATACATTTCCCAGTTTTTACTTTCGCTGCAGGATCAGAGTACAATACCTGTATCCATTAGCGCCACCACGGACCTATCCCAAACAATTGTAGCACCTTGTGCATATACTCTGAATGCAAGGAATCGAAAGCTTTCTCTAAGTCAAGCGTGTCACACCTTGCTGAATGGTACAAATTTGCTGAATCTTTCTTGACGTGCCACAATAAGCGGATGTTAAGGGAAGTATTGCGAACCTAGATGAAACCTGATTGAGCCTCATGTATTAAGTGGTGAAGCTCTGGCAACAGCCTGCTGGCCCGAAATGTAGCTATGCACTGATAATCATTGTAAAAGGAGCTTTTAATATCTCATTGGTTAATAGGGGGGCAGGCTCAGTACTTACCGGGTTATTTTAGAGCAAGAAAAGCACTGGTGCTAATGGTCAGATGACCACCATGTTTGTAATCACTTTTAAATAAAAGTTTTTTTTTTAAATTGTCGCCCAATATTTGTAAAAGGCACAGAGGTGTGTTCAAAGAAAAAGTTTATTTGTTTTAAAAAGTTTGTATTAGAGTTACCGGTGGTCCCCTGGGTTAATACCCACTCCTCACTCCCCAACAAACTTTTTTTTAACATTCACTAAGGGGCAGTGGCCCCCAGGGGGCATATTCTCACGTGTAAATGGGTTACCACATCCTTTGAGGAGTTGGTAACTTTTCAATGGTTTGCAACCGAAATTGCAGTTGGAAATAATTGATACGTTTACATTGCGAAATGTAATTTGGAATGGATTCCCAAAACTTGTCACTTCCAAATTGGCATAATTGGCAAAAAGAATTCAGCTAATCAAAGGGTTTGAGACCTCTAAGTGGCTTATGCCATCTGGCTCTATGTTTGCTTTATAAGTAGGGTAAATAAGATATAACAATAATTGTAAACTACTATTTAGATTGTACTCTCGATTTGTGCAAAAACATATACGGGAGGATAAGGTTAGTCTATTATTACAAACATAGTGTTATCCAATGTTCCTTCATTAATAAAAGATGTTTCCTGTTAATCGAATTGTGTTTGAATAAATTGTGCTCAGTGCTTGTACCCTGGAGAAAGACTACATCAGCAACGTGACCTTTTAACCTTTTTAGAGCTGTGACATTTTCAATAAAGCATGAACAATCCATTAGTGAGTGACGTGCACAATTCATAGCATTTCATTTTCATTCTCTCCAGACTCTGACATACAGTTTGTAAATCTGAAGAGGCAAAAAAGACAATTTTCACATCCACTGAATGGAATTGATTAAAGACCAATTATTATTCATGCTGGGAGCCTTGGTCGTGTTATGCCATATGTCTGTTCAATTCAGAATAAAACATATCGTACTTTATCCCACTAAACCAATTTTAAAAGCTAGGAATTGAACATCATGTCTTTGTAGAAAATGGTGGTCATAATTGCACTGATTCACAAAATATGAAGGTAAAGATGGGAGAAAATGTATAGTATATTCCTCAGACTTTACACATAATTCCCATGAGAATTATGGACGTAGGGCGCAGGGTAAGACTGGGACAAAAATTAGGCCTGGGTACCAAAATAAAAGAACCAGGGCCCAAATTACTGAAGTGCCTCAGGGTGGTGCAACGGGCATTTGCACATGCCTTGTGTAACCCTGGGACACTTTGGCATAATGAGGGAACGCAAATGAGGGAATCCTTTTACCTCTGCACCGTGCCGTATTATGGAGGCAGGTGCACAGGTAAAAAAGCTGTCAGGAGGTGCTCTGACAGTGCGCCACAAAAAGGTGGCGCACTGCCACTGTGCCTCCCTGATGGCAGCCCTTTGGAGGTGGTCAAGGGGGTCCTATGGACCCCTCAGACATCCCCTTGCAGGCGATGCAGAGACAAAAGGTGGCGCACTGTCAGTGAGACCCCTGATGGCAGCCCTCTGGGATGGGGCTATGGACCCTCTAGACATCCCCTTGCACGCGGGTGCAGTCACTTATTGCACCCGCCTGCAAGGGAATCTCTTTCCCTTCTTAAAAGTACAGATGGGGGCCGCCTTTCCAGTGAAACATGGAGCGGCTTTGAAGCAGCTGCTCCGTGTTTCACGTGAATGCACTGCCCCCAGGGCAGCACAAGTTCGTGACACTACCATGAGGGCAGCTCATTCAATCTAATAGGGTGCACTTTCCCTGTTTGCGCCCGCGCACCTGTTTGAAGGTGCGCTGTTGCGCAAACAGGGAAAGTATGCCCTGTAGGTAAAATTGGGGAGAGGAGTTGGCCTAACGGCCAGGGCGTCCGACCTCGAACCCGGGGAACTGGGTTCGAGTCTCGGCAATGACGCTGAACATCCTGTGATTCTGGGCAAATCACTTAATCTCCCCGTGCCTAACAAAAATGAATGTGTGTCCTAATGTAACGTAACTGGTGCTATGTAAAGCGCTCTGATACCCGATTCGGGTCAAGTTCGCGCTATATAAAACTCTGCAAAAAAATAAAAATAAATAGGGCCCCAGATGGCTAAAACTGTGGCCCACATTTGCAAATAAGGTCAGTTTGAACTTGTAGAGATACGTTATATGGGTATTTTGCAAGGTATGGGAGACTGCGTGCTTGTGTAGTTGCTGCAGTCAATGTTTGTCGTAATATCAAAGAATACAACAGTAAAAACCTGCCCGTCTGGCCATAAAACAGGCCCACAAACTGCTAAAAAACAGGCCCACACAGCTGATCTGTCAGACCAGCCCGTCAGTCACTGCCTGATTGCCCTAAAGGCCAGTCCGACCCTGGGAAGGCGTCGATGTGAAAATCATATGCACTATGAGGCATGCAATACAAGTCCCGGGCACACATGAACCACGTGTTGAACCACTGATGGTTCGAAAGTTTAGAAAAAAGTCTCAATGTTCAATCTCCAGTGTAATCATCCTTGTTTTATTATTCAATGGAACAAACGAAAACCAGCCAACACGTGTTTCATCACCAATGGGAGTTATCCCGCGACTTCCTCAGGGCTGGGAAAGATACAAATAATAATATCAGTGTATGCAAACAGTAACAGCTTGTATACTCGTGTTTAAGTGTCTCGAAACAGTGACCTACACCTTAGCGTGGAAACCCTAAAATAATGACAAACAAAAAGTAACCACAAAGCGTCAACGGTGACTAGTGTTGAAAAGAGGGAAGAATATAAAGAAAAACAACACATACTAAAATGTGACAAAAATGTGAAAAAATGTGACCATGTGAACTATGACCGAAGAGACAATAGATGATTGTCACAACAGAAAATATACTAACAGAAAAGGTACGTGTAGAATTGTTAAAGGATAAATCGTGGAAAAGAAAATCTTAAACTACCGAGTAGGTAAGAAGAAGGAACACTAAAAGTCCATCGAGTGACAGAAAGACTGACCAATTTATTGAAGTGCAAAAATACCTTAGAAAAACAGGTGGTAAAAGTCTGGTACGAACTGCAGGGGTGAAATGAAATATAATTAAGTAACTAATAAACTAGAACACAGAGATACGAGATTGAAAGAATTGAAAAGAGCGCTTACTGCTCTGCCGGTGATAAATCCAACCCGGCTGCAAGGAGTAATGCAATCTTCGTATTAGCTAAAAATCGAAGAAAACCAATACAAAAAATTACTATTATCAAGAAAGAAAGGGGTAGACATATGAGGACAAAAATAATAAAGTGGGGTAAAATTCAAACACTGACGCGCTCACCCAGTTGCCGGTGATAATTCCAACCCGGCTTCTGACGAAAAGTTCCACGGTATGAAAATCCAAGTATAGGGTGCCAAAGTAAGGCCTGGCGTCTGACGTAATAGTAAAAGGTGTAACAGTCCAAGAAAAATAAAAGGTGCGGTGTTGCTATAAAAAACAAAAAAAAAAGGAGGTTTTAAAGGCTGACTAACCAACTCACGTATACAGAATCTATCTATCGTACAGGTTTTGTATTAATAGAACAAAAATAAAGATAAAAAACCAGTATAATGAAGCAATACAATCTCAATCAGCCAGAAAATAGAGTTCTAAGCCATACCCACAGGTTAAGAGCTGTGGTGTAGAATCGTGACTATCTACGGCACTTGTAGAAACAATCAGGGCATGTTAAGCCTCACACTAAAAACAAAATACTCTAGTTAAGTAGCATACGAAATAAGGCGAGCACTAATTCTATATACAAAATTCTAGTCTACCACGTACACACGATAAAAGAAAAAATCTCCCTTCAGCAAAATGCTAAGGTCGTGACAAGTCTTATCATGTGGAAAGCTCATATTCCTAAAAACGTACTGCAAGCATTCTGATGCCACGGAGAGTATTCCGTATCCCTAAGAAAATAATAGGAAAATAGATCGTTTTCAGCCAAAAACGAAAGAGACGGAAAAGGCTCCAATCCGGAGTCCTAAAGGCTAATCAATAACCTCGCCTAACCAAAAATACACAGTCTTACCTCAAAGCGTGTGCGCTATAGAGTTCCAATGCCGGTAGTGTAAGGTGATAGACCGGGTTTCGGAAGAAGTCGGACCCGGAAGTGAATTTAAGCATTTTACGAGAACGAACACTAGAAAGCTAACCCCTGCACGTAATGAAAAAACTTTATTGGACACACAATCGTATATGCTCTGCAAGTAAAGCGCATTATGTCAAGATGTTTGCATTATAACAACGTGTGTTATAAATACAAAAAGTATATATATATACTTGGGACTAGCAAAATGTGGTATGTCTCAAACGATGAAAAAATGTGCCTTAAGAAGTATAAAAGGAATATAGGAGAGGCTGAATACATAGCCTACTAGAACTCTGTAGAATATATATAGGAGCGGCTGATGACACAGCCTACTATGTACAAAATTAGATAAGTCAAGAGGTTACACAACCATTCCTGACAGAGAAAGAGGGACGCATCCATTAGGTGGAGATATATATTAAAGAACATGTCATTATTAGGTTTAAACAAGGAAAAATGTTATGGTCAAAGCTACTTACAGTGGGATATATAGATCATAAAGATGTAATACATAAGAAATTGGATATAGTAAGAACAATAGTATATAGGGGTACGCTCAACGTATGATAACATCAAAAAAAGGTTGACATAACAAGAGAGGTGATGTACATAAATGGAGCTCATTCCCATGGTGTAACAGTGAGCGTAACAACTCCTAAAGAGTGCTGACCATCCAGGGTTACTCGATCTCAAACCATGTTACTTGACATATAATGTGAACATTATAAAACAATGCTATATGCTCAGGGAGCTCCAACATTTCTGATAAGTCTAAGATCATATATTTCTAATCAATTTGACATGTCACATACAAAACAATTTGCAAATAATAACAACCATAGTTTAAATTCACCCATGATCACAAAGTGTCAGCGGGTACCTAATCCCCTAAAAGTACTGCATCTCACGGTCGTAGTTTAAGCCATGTTCCACTGTCCAGAGGCGCATAATCCAGGTTGCTTCTGCGCGTCTCAATTTCAGTTCTCTGTTCCCACCACGTACATTCGATAGGACATTCTGTATTCCAAAGAATGAAAAGGTCTTATGTGTGCCTTGAGACGGACATGTAGCAGCATGTAATGCTACCGGATATCTAGCATCCTGCTGATGTAGAGCTCTTACATGCTCCCCTATTCTCTCTTTTAGGGGCCTGATGGTACTGCCCACATATTGCTTGTTGCATGCACATTCTATAATGTACACCACAAATCTTGTTTGACAGTTGATATTTTGTTTGATGTGGTAATTCCACTTGTCCACGCTCTCAAAGTTACATGTACGGTGTTTAGCCCATCTGCAGACCCCACAGCTCCCACATTTGTAGAAGCCCACCGTGTGTTTGGACAGCCAAGTGGATTCTCTGGCATCCCCTGGGACTGTCGGACTAAGCCTGTTTCTAAGGGTTCTTCCTCTCCTGAATGTTATTTGTGGATAAGAGGTGATATGTTCATTCAAGGCTACATCAGCCCGTAGAATCCCCCAGTGTTTGACTAAACTTCTTCGAATCACATGGCTCAAACCATTAAACTCAGTGATCAATCTTACAGGTTGTTTGGATAAATGTTTGGGTGCTTTTACACGTAACGTGTCTACTCTTGTGACATGTTTAATCCTGTCTTCTGCTTTTTCAATGACCTTAGTGGTGTATCCTCTCCTCCGAAATCTCTGTTTCATGTCTGTAAGGCATGTCTGGAAATCTGATTCATCACTACAGTTCCTTTTGGCCCTCAAAAATTCACCATAAGGTATGGTCTGAATTTGATGTACAGGGTGCGAGCTGTCTGCATGTAATACTGCGTTACATGAGGTCTCTTTGCGAAAAAGTTTACTATGTAATTTTTCATCTCTGATAAAAAGCTCGACATCCAAGAATGTTATCCGTGATGTACTTGATTCCATAGTGAACTTAATGTTGTAAAAGTTGTTGTTAAGGTGCTTGTAAAATTCTTCCAATTTGTCTTTTGTGCCTGACCAAAGTAACAGACAATCGTCTATGTAGTGTCCCCAATAGATGATTGAGTCAATCCATGGAGCTCCCTGGTTACTCCAAATCCAATCCGCCTCGAGAGTGCCCATAAACAGATTGGCGAAAGACGGGGAAAATTTGGAACCCATGGCGACTCCTCTGACTTGTTTAAACCATCTGTTATCAAACATGAAGAAATTGTTCTCTAGGATAAGTTTCATCATGGAGATCAACATTGAGGTGTGCTGCCACTGTGTAGCTGGCCTCTTGTATAACACCTTGGTTACTGCATTCAGACCCTGGTCAGGTTTGATGCTGGTGTACAAAGACACCACATCCAATGTCACTAAAATCATACCTGGTTGCCACTGTAGGTCAGTAAGAATACTCAGGATATGTTTAGTATCCTGAATATAAGATGGTAAGTTGCGTACCATAGGTCCAATGAAGAGATCTACATATTCAGCCAGCCTCTCCGTGGGGCCTCCTATTCCAGATATGATAGGTCTACCCGGAGGGAAGGGAAGGTGTTTATGTATCTTTGGGAGAGTGTACAACCAAGGAAAAATAGGTCTGAACACTTTCATATATCCCAGTTCATCATCATCTATAAGCCCTGCTGTGTGCCATTCGGACAAAAGTTTGTTGATCTTAAAGGTCAACGGGCCCATAGGGTTGTGTACTAGTTCTTCATAACAAGTCTTATCCTGTAATTGGGTCAGAATTTCGTTGTTGTAGTCTGTACGGTTCATGACTACGACATTCCCCCTTTGTCGGCCTCCCTGATTAGAATATCGGTGTCAGTACTAAGTGACCTAAGTGCCAAACGTTCGCCTGCCTCAAGGTTGTCCCGTTGTCTGTGTCTATTTCTAGATCTCTTTTTCTCAAATTTATCAATGTCCTCAAGTACCTGTTTGTGGAAGGTATCTATGGGGTTACCTCCTGGGAGTGTTGGTGTCCATCTAGATTTGGTTCTTAGACCACTCGATAATGTATAGTCCATGTCTATATTTAGCTCCTGTAAAAGTAGTTCCATGTCATAAGGAGGTTCCTCATAATCTGTTAATGATAAGAGTAACTGTGTGGCCTGCACATCATGTATGGTCAAGACATTGGACAACAAGTCGCTAGAAATCTTCTTAGCTGCTTTATTAGTAGATTTGTTGCAGACAAAATGTTTTTTTAGTTTGAGACCCCTAATAAATTTGAAAAGGTCAATTTTAAGTTGACAGATATCCCCCGGTACAGATGGATTAAAACTCAAACCTTTGCTCAGGAGGGAGATCATGCCTGGTGTAAGGTGTCTAGATGATAAATTGACTACCTGTACCTCGCTGTCTGGAACATTCATTTGTCCCTCACATCCCCTGACCTCAACTTTTTTCTGTAATCGTCTCTGTCCAGCTCTCTTCCCTCTGTGGGTCTTGTGTCTGTTCCTCCCTTGGTAGGTTGTATTCTGTTTCCCTTTCGTATCCTTTGAACTTCCCTTAAAAAGACGATTTGGTGTGATCTAAGCTAGTTAAGCTTTCCGCCTCGCTTTCGCTAGTTAGAGGGGCACTTAAGGAGGTGGAACTAGAGGAAAGCGATGCTGTCCCTGTTCTAGCTGGTCTATCTGATTGTAGAGTGGTCTTGACTAATTGATCATATTTTCTGGCATATGTAAAGACTCTACCTTCCCTATAATCTATCTCATCCCTTTTGAGTTGTCTCGCTTTCCTGTATTTGATCTCATTTTGATGTTTAAATAGAATTTCATTTAAAATGACATAATTCTTTTCGGTTGCCTCTGGAACATTAAGATCTTTAATTTCTTGTTCCAGAATTGAAATCTCTATTAGGAGTCTAGTCCCTTTGCGTTCCGCACTCTCTACTAAAATCTTCATCAGTGTGTTGGAATTAATCGTTAGAGAATCTTCCCATTTAACTAGGAGATCCTCATCTAGATCATCGTACGTTGGGAAGATCTGAGATCTTAAGCCCCTCGGTACTCTATTGAGTCTTAGATATTGTTTGAGTGTCGCTCCATCCCACCATTTGGAGTTTTCTTGTTTCTTAAGTCTCTCAAGTTTTATAAACTTGTCCCTCAATACCTCTCTACGTAAAGGGTTTCCACTAGTAGAGGCAATACTTGTAGGTACACCTCTGGCCAAATTCTCAAACAGCTCCTCTGCAGCTTTATTTCTGTCCATCATTACTATAATCAATAATTCAATTTATACAACAGAGTTGCACCGTTGCGGCTGCCTACCCTGATACCAAGAGTTATAGTTATGTTCGAAGGGTTTTTAGTAACTCAGGAAAAAGGCGCCCAGCTCAATAAACGGCTAAGTGTAAACTCAATCTAAAGTGTACGGTGCTACCGGGTAAGGGGATAATTCCCTAAAACCCCTCAATGTGTGTAAGGTCAAGCCCTACACAATGTCAATGTAATACAAGTCCCGGGCACACATGAACCAGGTGTTGAACCACTGATGGTTCGAAAGTTTAGAAAAAAGTCTCAATGTTCAATCTCCAGTGTAATCATCCTTGTTTTATTATTCAATGGAACACACGAAAACCAGCCAACACGTGTTTCGTCGCCAATGGGAGTTATCCCACGACTTCCTCAGGGCTGGGAAAGATACAAATAATAATATCAGTGTATGCAAACAGTAACAGCTTGTATACTCGTGTTTAAGTGTCTCGAAACAGTGACCTACACCTTAGCGTGGAAACCCTAAAATAATGACAAACAAAAAGTAACCACAAAGCGTCAATGGTGACTAGTGTTGAAAAGAGGGAAGAATATAAAGAAAAACAACACATACTAAAATGTGACAAAAATGTGAAAAAATGTGACCATGTGAACTATGACCGAAGAGACAATAGATGATTGTCACAACAGAAAATATACTAACAGAAAAGGTACGCGTAGAATTGTTAAAGGATAAATCGTGGAAAAGAAAATCTTAAACTACCGAGTAGGTAAGAAGAAGGAACACTAAAAGTCCATCGAGTGACAGAAAGACTGACCAATTTATTGAAGTGCAAAAATACCTTAGAAAAACAGGTGGTAAAAGTCTGGTACGAACTGCAGGGGTGAAATGAAATATAATTAAGTAACTAATAAACTAGAACACAGAGATACGAGATTGAAAGAATTGAAAAGAGCGCTTACTGCTCTGCCGGTGATAAATCCAACCCGGCTGCAAGGAGTAATGCAATCTTCGTATTAGCTAAAAATCGAAGAAAACCAATACAAAAAATTACTATTATCAAGAAAGAAAGGGGTAGACATATGAGGACAAAAATAATAAAGTGGGGTAAAATTCAAACACTGACGCGCTCACCCAGTTGCCGGTGATAATTCCAACCCGGCTTCTAACGAAAAGTTCCACGGTATGAAAATCCAAGTATAGGGTGCCAAAGTAAGGCCTGGCGTCTGACGTAATAGTAAAAGGTGTAACAGTCCAAGAAAAATAAAAGGTGCGGTGTTGCTATAAAAAACAAAACAAAAAGGAGGTTTTAAAGGCTGACTAACCAACTCACGTATACAGAATCTATCTATCGTACAGGTTTTGTATTAATAGAACAAAAATAAAGATAAAAAACAGTATAATGAAGCAATACAATCTCAATCAGCCAGAAAATAGAGATCTAAGCCATACCCACAGGTTAAGAGCTGTGGTGTAGAATCGTGACTATCTACGGCACTTGTAGAAACAATCAGGGCATGTTAAGCCTCACACTAAAAAACAAAATACTCTAGTTAAGTAGCATACGAAATAAGGCGAGCACTAATTCTATATACAAAATTCTAGTCTACCACGTACACACGATAAAAGAAAAAATCTCACCTTCAGCAAAATGCTAAGGTCGTGACAAGTCTTATCATGTGGAAAGCTCGTATTCCTAAAAACGTACTGCAAGCATTCTGATGCCACGGAGAGTATTCCGTATCCCTAAGAAAATAATAGGAAAATAGATCGTTTTCAGCCGAAAACGAAAGAGACGGAAAAGGCTCCAATCCGGAGTCCTAAAGGCTAATCAATAACCTCGCCTAACCGAAAATACACAGTCTTACCTCAAAGCGTGTGCGCTATAGAGTTCCAATGCCGGTAGTGTAGGAGTGATAGACCGGGTCTCGGAAGAAGTCGGACCCGGAAGTGAATTTAAGCATTTTACGAGAACGAACACTAGAAAGCTAACCCCTGCACGTAATGAAAAAACTTTATTGGACACACAATCGTATATGCTCTGCAAGTAAAGCGCATTATGTCAAGATGTTTGCATTATAACAACGTGTGTTATAAATACAAAAAGTATATATATATACTTGGGACTAGCAAAATGTGGTATGTCTCAAACGATGAAAAAATGTGCCTTAAGAAGTATAAAAGGAATATAGGAGAGGCTGAATACATAGCCTACTAGAACTCTGTAGAATATATATAGGAGCGGCTGATGACACAGCCTACTATGTACAAAATTAGATAAGTCAAGAGGTTACACAACCATTCCTGACAGAGAAAGAGGGACGCATCCATTAGGTGGAGATATATATTAAAGAACATGTCATTATTAGGTTTAAACAAGGAAAAATGTTATGGTCAAAGCTACTTACAGTGGGATATATAGATCATAAAGATGTAATACATAAGAAATTGGATATAGTAAGAACAATAGTATATAGGGGTACGCTCAACGTATGATAACATCAAAAAAGGTTGACATAACAAGAGAGGTGATGTACATAAATGGAGCTCATTCCCATGGGGTAACAGTGAGCGTAACAACTCCTAAAGAGTGCTGACCATCCAGGGTTACTCGATCTCAAACCATGTTACTTGACATATAATGTGAACATTATAAAACAATGCTATATGCTCATGGAGCTCCAACATTTCTGATAAGTCTAAGATCATATATTTCTAATCAATTTGACATGTCACATACAAAACAATTTGCAAATAATAACAACCATAGTTTAAATTCACCCATGATCACAAAGTGTCAGCGGGTACCTAATCCCCTAAAAGTACTGCATCTCACGGTCGTAGTTTAAGCCATGTTCCACTGTCCAGAGGCGCATAATCCAGGTTGCTTCTGCGCGTCTCAATTTCAGTTCTCTGTTCCCACCACGTACATTCGATAGGACATTCTGTATTCCAAAGAATGAAAAGGTCTTATGTGTGCCTTGAGACGGACATGTAGCAGCATGTAATGCTACCGGATATCTAGCATCCTGCTGATGTAGAGCTCTTACATGCTCCCCTATTCTCTCTTTTAGGGGCCTGATGGTACTGCCCACATATTGCTTGTTGCATGCACATTCTATAATGTACACCACAAATCTTGTTTGACAGTTGATATTTTGTTTGATGTGGTAATTCCACTTGTCCACGCTCTCAAAGTTACATGTACGGTGTTTAGCCCATCTGCAGACCCCACAGCTCCCACATTTGTAGAAGCCCACAGTGTGTTTGGACAGCCAAGTGGATTCTCTGGCATCCCCTGGGACTGTCGGACTAAGCCTGTTTCTAAGGGTTCTTCCTCTCCTGAATGTTATTTGTGGATAAGAGGTGATATGTTCATTCAAGGCTACATCAGCCCGTAGAATCCCCCAGTGTTTGACTAAACTTCTTCGAATCACATGGCTCAAACCATTAAACTCAGTGATCAATCTTACAGGTTGTTTGGATAAATGTTTGGGTGCTTTTACACGTAACATGTCTACTCTTGTGACATGTTTAATCCTGTCTTCTGCTTTTTCAATGACCTTAGTGGTGTATCCTCTCCTCCGAAATCTCTGTTTCATGTCTGTAAGGCATGTCTGGAAATCTGATTCATCACTACAGTTCCTTTTGGCCCTCAAAAATTCACCATAAGGTATGGTCTGAATTTGATGTACAGGGTGCGAGCTGTCTGCATGTAATACTGCGTTACATGAGGTCTCTTTATGAAAAAGTTAACTATGTAATTTTTCATCTCTGATAAAAAGCTCGACATCCAAGAATGTTATCCGTGATGTACTTGATTCCATAGTGAACTTAATGTTGTAAAAGTTGTTGTTAAGGTGCTTGTAAAATTCTTCCAATTTGTCTTTTGTGCCTGACCAAAGTAACAGACAATCGTCTATGTAGCGCCCCCAATAGATGATTGAGTCAATCCATGGAGCTCCCTGGTTACTCCAAATCCAATCCGCCTCGAGAGTGCCCATAAACAGATTGGCGAAAGACGGGGAAAATTTGGAACCCATGGCGACTCCTCTGACTTGTTTAAACCATCTGTTATCAAACATGAAGAAATTGTTCTCTAGGATAAGTTTCATCATGGAGATCAACATTGAGGTGTGCTGCCACTGTGTAGCTGGCCTCTTGTATAACACCTTGGTTACTGCATTCAGACCCTGGTCAGGTTTGATGCTGGTATACAAAGACACCACATCCAATGTCACTAAAATCATACCTGGTTTCCACTGTAGGTCAGTAAGAATACTCAGGATATGTTTAGTATCCTGAATATAAGATGGTAAGTTGCGTACCATAGGTCCAATGAAGAGATCTACATATTCAGCCAGCCTCTCCGTGGGGCCTCCTATTCCAGATATGATAGGTCTACCCGGAGGGAAGGGAAGGTGTTTATGTATCTTTGGGAGAGTGTACAACCAAGGAAAAATAGGTCTGAACACTTTCATATATCCCAGTTCATCATCATCTATAAGCCCTGCTGTGTGCCATTCGGACAAAAGTTTGTTGATCTTAAAGGTCAACGGGCCCATAGGGTTGTGTACTAGTTCTTCATAACAAGTCTTATCCTGTAATTGGGTCAGAATTTCGTTGTTGTAGTCTGTACGGTTCATGACTACGACATTCCCCCTTTGGCGGCCTCCCTGATTAGAATATCGGTGTCAGTACTAAGTGACCTAAGTGCCAAACGTTCGCCTGCCTCAAGGTTGTCCCGTTGTCTGTGTCTATTTCTAGATCTCTTTTTCTCAAATTTATCAATGTCCTCAAGTACCTGTTTGTGGAAGGTATCTATGGGGTTACCTCCTGGGAGTGTTGGTGTCCATCTAGATTTGGTTCTTAGACCACTCGATAATGTATAGTCCATGTCTATATTTAGCTCCTGTAAAAGTAGTTCAATGTCATAAGGAGGTTCCTCATAATCTGTTAATGATAAGAGTAACTGTGTGGCCTGCACATCATGTATGGTCAAGACATTGGATAACAAGTCGCTAGAAATCTTCTTAGCTGCTTTATTAGTAGATTTGTTGCAGACAAAATGTTTTTTTAGTTTGAGACCCCTAATAAATTTGAAAAGGTCAATTTTAAGTTGACAGATATCCCCCGGTTCAGATGGATTAAAACTCAAACCTTTGCTCAGGAGGGAGATCATGTCTGGTGTAAGGTGTCTAGATCTTCCCAACGTACGATGATCTAGATGAGGATCTCCTAGTTAAATGGGAAGATTCTCTAACGATTAATTCCAACACACTGATGAAGATTTTAGTAGAGAGTGCGGAACGCAAAGGGACTAGACTCCTAATAGAGATTTCAATTCTGGAACAAGAAATTAAAGATCTTAATGTTCCAGAGGCAACCGAAAAGAATTATGTCATTTTAAATGAAATTCTATTTAAACATCAAAATGAGATCAAAAACAGGAAAGCGAGACAACTCAAAAGGGATGAGATAGATTATAGGGAAGGTAGAGTCTTTACATATGCCAGAAAATATGATCAATTAGTCAAGACCACTCTACAATCAGATAGACCAGCTAGAACAGGGACAGCATCGCTTTCCTCTAGTTCCACCTCCTTAAGTGCCCCTCTAACTAGCGAAAGCGAGGCGGAAAGCTTAACTAGCTTAGATCACACCAAATCGTCTTTTTAAGGGAAGTTCAAAGGATACGAAAGGGAAACAGAATACAACCTACCAAGGGAGGAACAGACACAAGACCCACAGAGGGAAGAGAGCTGGACAGAGACGATTACAGAAAAAAGTTGAGGTCAGGGGATGTGAGGGACAAATAAATGTTCCAGACAGCGAGGTACAGGTAGTCAATTTATCATCTAGACACCTTACACCAGACATGATCTCCCTCCTGAGCAAAGGTTTGAGTTTTAATCCATCTGAACCGGGGGATATCTGTCAACTTAAAATTGACCTTTTCAAATTTATTAGGGGTCTCAAACTAAAAAAACATTTTGTCTGCAACAAATCTACTAATAAAGCAGCTAAGAAGATTTCTAGCGACTTGCTGTCCAATGTCTTGACCATACATGATGTGCAGGCCACACAGTTACTCTTATCATTAACAGATTATGAGGAACCTCCTTATGACATGGAACTACTTTTACAGGAGCTAAATATAGACATGGACTATACATTATCGAGTGGTCTAAGAACCAAATCTAGATGGACACCAACACTCCCAGGAGGTAACCCCATAGATACCTTCCACAAACAGGTACTTGAGGACATTGATAAATTTGAGAAAAAGAGATCTAGAAATAGACACAGACAACGGGACAACCTTGAGGCAGGCGAACGTTTGGCACTTAGGTCACTTAGTACTGACACCGATATTCTAATCAGGGAGGCCGCCAAAGGGGGAATGTCGTAGTCATGAACCGTACAGACTACAACAACGAAATTCTGACCCAATTACAGGATAAGACTTGTTATGAAGAACTAGTACACAACCCTATGGGCCCGTTGACCTTTAAGATCAACAAACTTTTGTCCGAATGGCACACAGCAGGGCTTATAGATGATGATGAACTGGGATATATGAAAGTGTTCAGACCTATTTTTCCTTGGTTGTACACTCTCCCAAAGATACATAAACACCTTCCCTTCCCTCCGGGTAGACCTATCATATCTGGAATAGGAGGCCCCACGGAGAGGCTGGCTGAATATGTAGATCTCTTCATTGGACCTATGGTACGCAACTTACCATCTTATATTCAGGATACTAAACATATCCTGAGTATTCTTACTGACCTACAGTGGCAACCAGGTATGATTTTAGTGACATTGGATGTGGTGTATTTGTATACCAGCATCAAACCTGACCAGGGTCTGAATGCAGTAACCAAGGTGTTATACAAGAGGCCAGCTACACAGTGACAGCACACCTCAATGTTGATCTCCATGATGAAACTTATCCTAGAGAACAATTTCTTCATGTTTGATAACAGATGGTTTAAACAAGTCAGAGGAGTCGCCATGGGTTCCAAATTTTCCCCGTCTTTCGCCAATCTGTTTATGGGCACTCTCGAGGCGGATTGGATTTGGAGTAACCAGGGAGCTCCATGGATTGACTCAATCATCTATTGGGGGCGCTACATAGACGATTGTCTGTTACTTTGGTCAGGCACAAAAGACAAATTGGAAGAATTTTACAAGCACCTTAACAACAACTTTTACAACATTAAGTTCACTATGGAATCAAGTACATCACGGATAACATTCTTGGATGTCGAGCTTTTATCAGAGATGAAAAATTACATAGTAAACTTTTTCGCAAAGAGACCTCATGTAACGCAGTATTACATGCAGACAGCTCGCACCCTGTACATAAAATTCAGACCATACCTTATGGTGAATTTTTGAGGGCCAAAAGGAACTGTAGTGATGAATCAGATTTCCAGACATGCCTTACAGACATGAAACAGAGATTTCGGAGGAGAGGATACACCACTAAGGTCATTGAAAAAGCAGAAGACAGGATTAAACATGTGACAAGAGTAGACACGTTACGTGTAAAAGCACCCAAACATTTATCCAAACAACCTGTAAGATTGATCACTGAGTTTAATGGTTTGAGCCATGTGATTCGAAGAAGTTTAGTCAAACACTGGGGGATTCTACGGGCTGATGTAGCCTTGAATGAACATATCACCTCTTATCCACAAATAACATTCAGGAGAGGAAGAACCCTTAGAAACAGGCTTATTCCGACAGTCCCAGGGGATGCCAGAGAATCCACTTGGCTGTCCAAACACACGGTGGGCTTCTACAAATGTGGGAGCTGTGGGGTCTGCAGATGGGCTAAACACCGTACATGTAACTTTGAGAGCGTGGACAAGTGGAATTACCACATCAAACAAAATATCAACTGTCAAACAAGATTCGTGGTGTACATTATAGAATGTGCATGCAACAAGCAATATGTGGGCAGTACCATCAGGCCCCTAAAAGAGAGAATAGGGGAGCATGTAAGAGCTCTACATCAGCAGGATGCTAGATATCCGGTAGCATTACATGCTGCTACATGTCCGTCTCAAGGCACACATAAGACCTTTTCATTCTTTGGAATACAGAATGTCCTATCGAATGTACGTGGTGGGAACAGAGAACTGAAATTGAGACGCGCAGAAGCAACCTGGATTATGCGCCTCCGGACAGTGGAACATGGCTTAAACTACGACCGTGAGATGCAGTACTTTTTAGGGGATTAGGTACCCGCTGACACTTTGTGATCATGGGTGAATTTAAACTATGGTTGTTATTATTTGCAAATTGTTTTGTATGTGACATGTCAAATTGATTAGAAATATATGATCTTAGACTTATCAGAAATGTTGGAGCTCCCTGAGCATATAGCATTGTTTTATAATGTTCACATTATATGTCAAGTAACATGGTTTGAGATCGAGTAACCCTGGATGGTCAGCACTCTTTAGGAGTTGTTACGCTCACTGTTACCCCATGGGAATGAGCTCCATTTATGTACATCACCTCTCTTGTTATGTCAACCTTTTTTGATGTTATCATACGTTGAGCGTACCCCTATATACTATTGTTCTTACTATATCCAATTTCTTATGTATTACATCTTTATGATCTATATATCCCACTGTAAGTAGCTTTGACCATAACATTTTTCCTTGTTTAAACCTAATAATGACATGTTCTTTAATATATATCTCCACCTAATGGATGCGTCCCTCTTTCTCTGTCAGGAATGGTTGTGTAACCTCTTGACTTATCTAATTTTGTACATAGTAGGCTGTGTCATCAGCCGCTCCTATATATATTCTACAGAGTTCTAGTAGGCTATGTATTCAGCCTCTCCTATATTCCTTTTATACTTCTTAAGGCACATTTTTTCATCGTTTGAGACATACCACATTTTGCTAGTCCCAAGTATATATATATACTTTTTTGTATTTATAACACACGTTGTTATAATGCAAACATCTTGACATAATGCGCTTTACTTGCAGAGCATATACGATTGTGTGTCCAATAAAGTTTTTTCATTACGTGCAGGGGTTAGCTTTCTAGTGTTCGTTCTCGTAAAATGCTTAAATTCACTTCCGGGTCCGACTTCTTCCGAGACCCGGTCTATCACCTTACACTACCGGCATTGGAACTCTATAGCGCACACGCTTTGAGGTAAGACTGTGTATTTTCGGTTAGGCGAGGTTATTGATTAGCCTTTAGGACTCCGGATTGGAGCCTTTTCCGTCTCTTTTCGTTTTCGGCTGAAAACAATCTATTTTCCTATTATTTTCTTAGGGATACGGAATACTCTCCGTGGCATCAGAATGCTTGCAGTACGTTTTTAGGAATACGAGCTTTCCACATGATAAGACTTGTCACAACCTTAGCATTTTGCTGAAGGTGAGATTTTTTCTTTTATCGTGTGTACGTGGTAGACTAGAATTTTGTATATAGAATTAGTGCTCGCCTTATTTCGTATGCTACTTAACTAGAGTATTTTGTTTTTAGTGTGAGGCTTAACATGCCCTGATTGTTTCTACAAGTGCCGTAGATAGTCACGATTCTACACCACAGCTCTTAACCTGTGGGTATGGCTTAGAACTCTATTTTCTGGCTGATTGAGATTGTATTGCTTCATTATACGGGTTTTTTAATCTTTATTTTTGTTCTATTAATACAAAACCTGTACGATAGATAGATTCTGTATACGTGAGTTGGTTAGTCAGCCTTTAAAACCTCCTTTTTGACTTGTTTTTTATAGCAACACCGCACCTTTTATTTTTCTTGGAGTGTTACACCTTTTACTATTACGTCAGACGCCAGGCCTTACTTTGGCACCCTATACTTGGATTTTCATACCGTGGAACTTTTCGTCAGAAGCCGGGTTGGAATTATCACCGGCAACTGGGTGAGCGCGTCAGTGTTTGAATTTTACCCCACTTTATTATTTTTGTCCTCATATGTCTACCCCTTTCTTTCTTGATAATAGTAATTTTTTGTATTGGTTTTCTTCGATTTTTTAGCTAATACGAAGATTGCATTACTCCTTGCAGCCGGGTTGGATTTATCACCGGCAGAGCAGTAAGCGCTCTTTTCAATTCTTTCAATCTCGTATCTCTGTGTTCTAGTTTATTAGTTACTTAATTATATTTCATTTCACCCCTGCAGTTCGTACCAGACTTTTACCACCTGTTTTTCTAAGGTATTTTTGCACTTCAATAAATTGGTCAGTCTTTCTGTCACTCGATGGACTTTTAGTGTTCCTTCTTCTTACCTACTCGGTAGTATAAGATTTTCTTTTCCACGATTTATCCTTTAACAATTCTACGCGTACCTTTTCTGTTAGTATATTTTCTGTTGTGACAATCATCTATTGTCTCTTCGGTCATAGTTCACATGGTCACATTTTTTCACATTTTTGTCACATTTTAGTATGTGTTGTTTTTCTTTATATTCTTCCCTCTTTTCAACACTAGTCACCATTGACGCTTTGTGGTTACTTTTTGTTTGTCATTATTTTAGGGTTTCCACGCTAAGGTGTAGGTCACTGTTTCGAGACACTTAAACACGAGTATACAAGCTGTTACTGTTTGCATACACTGATATTATTATTTGTATCTTTCCCAGCCCTGAGGAAGTCGCGGGATAACTCCCATTGGCGACGAAACACGTGTTGGCTGGTTTTCGTGTGTTCCATTGAATAATAAAACAAGGATGATTACACTGGAGATTGAACATTGAGACTTTTTTCTAAACTTTCGAACCATCAGTGGTTCAACACCTGGTTCATGTGTGCCCGGGACTTGTATTGCATTGACATTGTGTAGGGCTTGACCTTACACACATTGAGGGGTTTTAGGGAATTATCCCCTTACCCGGTAGCACCGTACACTTTAGATTGAGTTTACACTTAGCCGTTTATTGAGCTGGGCGCCTTTTTCCTGAGTTACTAAAAACCCTTCGAACATAACTGCACTAGGGGGCATATTTACGTTCCCTGGCGCATCCCTGCATATCATTAGGGATGCGCCAGGGAAAATGCGTCACGCAAGTTTACCCTTGCGCCACGTCCGATGCGCCGCATTTACAATGCGGCGCATCGTGGCGCAAGGATAAGCAGATGCGTGACACATCTGCCGGCGGAAGGTTGGCGCAGTGCTGAAGTTGTGTCGCAAGCGCGACGCAACTCCAGCACTGTTCCAACCTTCCCTATCCCTAACATGGTGCGTCAATCCTTAAGCCTGCTTGAAGCAGGCGTAAGGATTTGACGCACTAGCTGCCGGAAAAGTGACTGCGTGAAATCTTGTAGATTTCGCTACGTCACTTTTCCGAGGCGTTCCTGCGCCGGAACGCCACCCCTGCGCTGGTAGCGCCCACATGAAACCTGACGCAGGTTTCATGTGGCGCAGGGGTTTACTACATGACGCATCTCCCTAGATGCGTCACGTTGTAAATATAGCGCAACGCGGCGCATGGTTTGCGTCGCCGCTGCGTCACATGCGTGACGCAACGGCGGCGCAAAAGTGGCGCAAGGGGCTTGTAAATATGCCCCATGGTATTCAGTCGCTCCCAAAGGTTTCACATAATGCCAGCTCTAAAATACGCCATCTACTTTCTAAAAATCACATGCTAATTTGTTTATTTAAGAATTTTTAAAGCTCATTTTCACCCAGGGCTATCATGCGCTGGCCATAAAAAACTGAGGAGGATGAAATCTATTGCTGTTATTAAGTCACAGAAAACAGCCACATTTTCTAAGCCTTCCTACATTTTAGTAATACTGATTCACATCTTAGCATAAGACCAAGAAAGCTCAACCATCCAGAGTTATATGTTTTCAACGGGTTGTTTGAAGGCCCCTTTCGATCTTAAAGTGTGCTATTGTTTGTAGAGTGGAAATCTGCTCTGGAGGGGGTTCGTCTTTCCTCCTTTATGAACCAAGCATAATGCCTTGAATTTTACTCTGCGGCCAGCTGTAAGCCAATGAAGTTGCTCCAGGCAAGCAGATATAAAGTGTGTCTTCTTGCGATTCAGAAAAGTATGGGGCATATTAGCAAGACCCACGTTAAAATTATCGCCGTTTTAGCGGCAGGAAACTGCCGCTAAAACGGCGATAATGGGCTTGCTAATATAGTGCTATGGAATTCCAATAGAGCCCAGGTTAGATGTCCTGCACATCTAACCTGGGCTTCTATTGGAATTCTATAACGCATATTAGCAAGCCCATTATCGCCGTTTTAGCGGCAGTTTCCTGCCGCTAAAACGGCGATAATTTTAACGTGGGTCTTGCTAATATGCCCCTATATCTTCGGCGTTCTGGACCAGTTGCAATTATATTATCGACTTTTCAATAATCAAACCTGAAAATGACAAACGTGTTTAGCGACTGAAATTTTTAAAGGATTAAATAAATCCATAATTCTCTTTAATTTAATTTATAGCTCGCATATGAAAAAAGCAAGCCCTTAACGCTAACTTGTTATTTTAGCTGCAGAATGGAATCTATTATCACCCCAAGATTTTTCAATTTCAGGATGGAGAGATGGTACTACTCTATTGAGGTGGGGCAAAAGTCACTGCTCCTAATATGCAATTGTCTAAAAGGAAGCAGGATCTTATTTGTAGCCCCTTTTTTTTTTTATCTTAGTCTGTCCCCTATTGCACCATTGTATATTATATAGACAGACGGAACACCTATTGTTGTTAGTGCAGTTTATGCAGCCTTGCCATGCATCTAGTTTCACAGTTCCAGTGAGACAATTTCTGCTGAAATCAAATCTCTTGCACAAGAAAACTGCATAATCAGTGTAGGCATAAAGAAAAAGAAATTATGCATTTTGCCTCAGGCCAATAACCAGGGCTTGTGTAAAATTATGTTGACTTAATGAAATAATATATAACTCCAAACGGGACTAAACATTCCGCTTAACATAAGTTTTTGCTGTATGCTCATAGGGGAATGGAATATTGAAATAACCCACAGTTTTGTCCACTGATCCCAAAAGAATCCGCCTAAACTTGAAGGGGAAAGAGGGAACCAATCCTGTTAACCAATCTCATTTATATGAATAACTCATTTTCGGTTTCCTCAACCACAATCAATCCAATTTTTCCAAATTTATTGTTCAACTTTCTGAGTAGATGAGATGCATGTTTCTGTTGAATTCAGAGTTTAGATTGAAAGCATGGCTGTTCACTTGAGAAAGGGTATGTAATTGCTCCTTTCCTCCCAAAGTATTTGACATCAATTTTAAATTGATAAGAAGATGATTAGTAAAATCTTTTTTCCCCACGCAGCACCATTTTTTTTAACAATAGATAGTTTTATCCTTTTAACACTTTTTACATTTTTAGGAGTTCTTTCATTTCCATCCTCCACCTGCTTCTTTTCTATTCTTATGAAATGCAACCTATAGTTTAACATTTACTTGAATAAAATGTTAGCCCGTTCATTCAGGTTCATGCACCTGCACAGAAAGAGGGCTACGAGGATCATATAAAAATGAAATGAGTGTTGGGTAAATGAAATTATACTGATATTTAGTTAATTTTAGACCATTAATTCTGGTAATTAGCCAAGTGCTTTTTTTAATAATGTGCACATTGAGGTTTATTAATGCACATTCCTTGTACAAATCCAACTTTATGAGCTTTTTGTGTAATTTCACAGCAACAATAAGGACCTACCTTAAAATATGTTTGCTGTTACTTGTGTGCGGCCAGCTACTGAAAAATGGAAGAAATTGCATATACTAACAAGTCTCAAGTCATAATGATAGCATTTTCCATCGACAATGTAGTAGCATTAAAGTAGTTTATAACTAAGCCAAGTAGAACAAAGATAGATTTCTTGAAAAATGACTTTAAATCCCTGCTCAACTAGATAGCATGCATCATCATTGGGTCTGCTTCCTCATCGGCCAAATTAAAATAATGGGATCATACAATAGTCTTGTATAATTTTTGTGTTATGAATGGAAGGGTGGGGCCACTCCAATGGTTGTTGCAGGTGTAAATATTCTATACCTGGGGAGAGGTATGTTTTAAATTTGTGTAATGGTGTCTTCAGAAAATACTTTAAGGGGCAGATTTATGAGTTCTGGCGCATCTCTGCAAATCAGCAGGGATGCGCCAGAACAGATGTGACACGAAATTCCCTCCCTGCGCCACCACAAATGCGTTGCATTTACAATGCGGCGCACCGTGGCGCAAGGATAGGGCAATGCGTGTCGCATCCTGTGGCGTAAGGGCGGCGCATTGCTGGAGTCATGTCGCAAGCACGACGCGGCTCCAGCAATGCTCAGGGGCGCCCTATGCCTAACATGCTGGGTCACTCCTTACGCCTGCTTCAAGCAGGCGCAGAGTTTTGACGCAGCATGGACGTAAAAGTGACTCAGTGAAATCTTGTAGATTTCACTGCGTCACTTTTACGAGGCGTTCCTGCGACGGAACGCCCACCCTGCGCTGGAATGCCCACAAGACACCTAACGCAGGTTTCATGTGGCGCAGGGCTTTACAACGTGACGCATCTCCCTAGATGCGTCACGTTGTAAATAAGGCACAACGTGGCGCATGGTTTACGCCGCCGCTGCGTCACAGAAGTGATGCAACGGCGGCGTAAATGTGGCGCATGGGGCTTGTAAATCTACCCCTTAGTGTCTTCCTAAAACAAATTTAAAAACTGAAGAAAACAAGGGACATTAAAATCTTGAGGGCATTGTCAACGCGTGTCTGCCTTTTGTTGCCGAGGAAAGGTCATGGGCTTTCATAAGAGCAAAACCCAATAGTAAGAAACACCATATAACTTCCTAGATGTTAGTTTAATATCATATCTTTGGGGAAATGAAAGGTAAATGCACAGTACCTATTGACAGCTCAAACAGTCAATGTTCTTTCAAGGTTAATTGACAGAGGTAATAAAAAGGACAAGTCCTCTTGGAGATGGGGAGTGGTAACAGAAACAGGAAAAGGCTTGTCGTGTCCTAATGAATTCTCTTTTACTTTGTCCTGGTGTACTACATCTTACCTCGACAGGTGAAGAGGGAGAAGGGGTACACTCTACGAAAATGTGGCATGCCATCATGGTGGGTGATGGTTCAGCATGCTTTTTTCAAGAAATCCAACTTAGTTCCAGATATAGATGACTTATTTTAGCTAGACTTGCAATTCTGGTCCAACACCAATTATTTTTGTTGTGCCAGCACAGGTTTCTCACAGTAAATATCAAATTGCTGTTCTCTCAGAGTCCTATGAACTGCCAGGCCTACATAATCCTAATGGAGCAGTTCTACTGATGAGTAGCAATGAAGGGCAGTTTCTTCCTTGGAGAATATTTTTCACTGTAGGCCTGACCACCAAACATTTCTTACATTTGGAAATGTTTCTAGGGCCAACAAGAGAACCTTCCATTTCCTCTCCCTTTTCTGGGTGAGAGTGTTGGGCTCTTTGCACATCAGAGTTAACATGTTGAACTAGTACACTTCACAGAACATCAAATAACCTATGACACTGCTACTAAGAATGCTAAATAAAAATACATAGCATTCTTGAAAATCTTGAAACATATTGGCACTTACAGACCAAGGGCCTGATCCACAAAGGGACTTACGACTTGTAAAGTGATGAGTGCAAAGTTTCCGCACTCCGGGCGGAGTCTCTGCACTAGTGGTGGAATCTTCACACTTAGGGGGCCATTACAATAGTGGGCGGATCGCCACCGCCCGTATGGCGGTGGCGATCCGCCCGCCATATTCCACCACCCGCATGCCAATTCCCCCGCCACATTACGATGGCAGGGGGGACCCCGGCGGACGGAAAGACCGTCCGCCGGTTTTCCGCTGGTCTGACAGGGGACCGGGCGGAAAAGGGCACTAATATGGTGGCGGTGTCTGCAAGACACCGCCATCTATATTAGGATGGTGGCGGAGAGCAGCCTTTCCATGGCGGCAACGCCGCCATAGAAAGGCATACGGTCTTTGCTGTTGTGGGCCCGTTGCGGGCCCCCCAAGATGTTGGGTGGGTGGAGGGTGCACATGGGGGGTACCTGTGGTACCCCCCTGCATTTGCATGCACAAGGTGGCAGGCACCGTGCGGTGCCTGTCACGTTGTGCATGCAAATGCACAACATGCATATGTGGCATTGTGATGGGTGCTGCTTACAGCACCGCCCGCTGCAATTCAATATATGCGGGATACCACCGCCACCGTGGCAGTGGCATCCTAATGCCTACAGCAAGACCGCCGCTCCTATGGCAGACGGTCCCATTCACCGTTACGGTGGCGGGCGGACAAAGTCCGCCCGCCATCGTAATGTGCCCCTTAGGGCAGAATCTCTGTATGGCACATTGCAGAACATGCGCCGTATGAAGATTCCACCCCAAATGGCGAGATCCTACCACAAGTGCAGCGACTCTGCCTGGAGTGCAAAGACTCCACACTTGTACCTTTGCGAGTCGTAAGTCTTTTTGTGAATTTGGCCCCAAATGTAAGTATTTACACTACTTTCGAACCTGTGCCATCACAAAGCCTGCTTATTCAAAACAGCACAACAAGGATTATGCAAGGCTTTTCTTCCTTACTTTGTCTGCATATCTCGGTATCAGACTGGTACCATACAAATCTGAGTAATATGCTGACACAGAACTGACCCATATTTGGACTTTCTGTTTATTCAAACTTTATTGTAAGGCAATGTGTCCATCACATGCAAGATGTGCAAAGAATTGTTGCTTAATATAACATGCTCAGTGTGTTGTTCTACCAATTAAAAAACAAATACCTGCAACATCTATTTGGGTGTAAAACATTGTTTTGTTTATTTAACTTAAACTGACAACTGAAATACTGTACATAGGCCAAAGACTGTGCTTGACCCATCATTATATATATTTTTCTTTTTTACTCCTTCCTGGGTCATTATTTGCATCTAACCATATGCTGCCACTCTAAAACAAATTCAGTTCAACCAATAAGGTGAAGACACTTTGAAAATATTTCCAAACAAATGCACTTATTCGTAGGATTAATTTTAAAATGCATGTTGATGAGATGTGTAAGAAATTGGTTTATTGGATGAGAGGGGTGGAATCACCACTCAGGCAACAACCACAATCCTTTTCAGGGTGAACCACAAAAGTCACTAAAGTAACCTTTGCTTAACCCTCTGGTAGCTTGGCACAAAAACAGTCAGGCTTAACTTAAAGGCAATGTGTTAATTATTTAACCAGCACAATTACAGTAATAAAGTGAAAATGCAACACAAGAAAAATACAAATTTAGAAAAATTGAGTACATTATAATAAATAAATTGACATCCGGATGACAAAAATTCAATCAGTAGAACCTGATACATTCAATTTTAAAGTTTTTAGTGACAATAGTGCCTAAAAGCACAAAGTGCCACTCAGGGGCATCTTGTCATGCTATACTAGGGGAAAGTCAAAAGGTCAGGCCATCTGCAATGGCGTGTGTGTCAGATACAGGGACCAGGTTATTCCAGCTGAAGAATTGCCTTCTAAGTCCGGCTTCAAGAGTTCTGTTTGTGTTGGAGGAGACTGCGAGTAGCAGGCTGAGTATTGCAGACTGTCAACGCAGTAGCACGAACAGCAGGTCAGGCGTTGCTGAAGGTCATCGCTGTAGCACGACGAATCAGTCAAGCGTTGCAGATGGTCAATACTGTAGCTTTGCATTGGCGGTCTACGTGGGCTGTTGTTGGTGTAGCGCAAAATCCTGGTCTCACTAGTACTTTGCGCGGGTGGTTGATGTGGGCAGCAGAGTATTGGCACAAATCGGCCTGTTTGTAGTCGTGAGGTGCCCAAATAGCAGGATTTTCACCTTTACTTCAGGAAAGGTACAGTCTGATGCCAGCCAATGGTCCAGGACCTGGGAAAGCAACTCTTGGGGATCAGGGACGTCCAGTTGCAGGTCCAGGCAGGTCCAGTTGCAGCAGGTCAGCTGTACAGTTGCAGGAACACCTCTGAACATTGTTGTGTCCCTGTAGCTCGCAGACTGTAGGTCAGCCAACTGACCCTCAGAGTCTGGGATGAAGACAAGCAGGTCCAGTCGTCCTTTTCAAGCAACAAGGTAGTCCTTCAAGAAGAAGAAGAAGCAGGGCAGTCCTCTGCCAGCAGGCAGCTGTTCTTCTATAACTTTCACTTTCAGGTTTCTTTGTGTGAGCAGGAGGCAAAACCCTTTGAAGTGTAGGTGGGGCAGGTTACAGCCCCTTCCCAGTCATCCTGCAAGAATGGCCCATCCTGTCCACACCTAAGCCCCCTTTGTGTTACTGTCTGAAAGAAATACACAAATCCCAGCACCAGAGCCATTCACAGTCATGTGACCTACGACACTGTGACAAGGCATAAATGGTTGGGACAAAAAATGCCAACATTCTAAAAGTGACATTATCAGAATTCAAACTTAAAATCCAACTTTATTATTAAAAGGTTTTTTAACTTACAATTCATGTGAGTCTAAATAGCATATCTCTATCTGCTCTCTAACTAAAGTTAGCACTTATTAAATGTAATAGGTTACCCAGTGTTAGTCAACAGGAGAGATAGGGCTTACAACAGTGAAAAATTACTTTAGGAGTTTTTCACTGCCAGGACATGTAAACCCTTAATGAACATGTCCAAGGTTTTATATACCATGCATCCTATGTACCTTTAGGGCCTACCTGAGGGGTGACTTATAAGTATTCAAAAGGAAGGGTTTGGCGTGGAAAAAGGTTATTTTGCCAGATGTAAATGGCAGTTTAAAACTGCACTACAGGCTGCAGAGGCAGGCCTGAGACATGATCAAAAACACTACCTAAGTGTGTGGCAGAATTAGTGACGCAGGCCCACTGGTAACATTTAATTTATAGGCCCTGGGTGCAGGTACCACCATTTTCTAGGGGCTTACAAGTAAATTAAATGTGCCAATTAGGTGTAGTCCAATCTTACAATGTTTGAAGGTGAGAGCACAAGCACTTTAGCACTGGTCAGCAGTGGTACAGTGCACAAAATATTTCAGCCAAAAGGAGGCGTGAACACAAAAGGTTTGGGGGACTACCTTGCCAAGAATGTCAGGTCTAACAAAATGCATTATTTGAATCAACATAAACATCACCCTTAAAGCTGTGGTGACTATTACTGTAAATGCATCAAAGAAGTTCTCTCATAATGTAAGGGGCTACCTGATTTTAACTTTTTTGGTTACTGACAGGCTTTCTTCCTGCATACTAGCATTCCACACCTTCTATTCACTGTCACATTCATTCATCACTACCTTAAAGTCCCACCTGACAATCATCTTTATTCATCAGGTATACAAGAGAAAAATTCCATTACCACAATGCTACTGACTGTGGAATCCAGGTAATTCACCAGGACACTACTCATTGTCCTCTTTTCGTCTAGCACAATTCCAATGAGAAAGGGGGTTTGGTTCACTGAACTAATTTGTGACCTCTGGAACATGGACCCTCTCTCAATTTAAACCTGAAAGAGGCACCAGGCAACTCTTAATATATGAACTATCACTGCGGCCACCTGTACCAAGGATACTGTTAGGAACTGTGCCTCCTAGCTCCACCCCATCACTGGTTGGCTTCTATCCCCTCTTGCTTCTCACTTTCATTCTCCACTTATTCACATTTTCTTTCACATCACCATCAGCTACAACATTTAAATGATGACTTCATTGGTGCTTCAACTCTGACTGGCACTTTAACATTCCTCATAATAGCACATATACATACATATATTACACAGACAAATAACAGTAAAAAAACTGAAAAATGCAGTTCGAAATCACATAACAAAAAAATGTTTCTTTCTTTATTTGATAATGTAGAAAATACATAATTCAACTTTTAGGCAAGAGATGTACGATATTGCACCATTTACGCAGACTTAAACAAAAAAAAACCACCTGGTGGCATATTCTCAAGGACTTATCGCCGATTTATCGGCACTTTAGCGCTGCAAAAGTGGCGATAGATTTATCGCCCTATTCTCAAGCTGGTGCAAACTGCCGATATTGCCAGGTTTCCAGCGATAGCTGCCGCAAAAAACATTGCCATGAATGAGAGCGACAACTAACACTAATGATATGCAGAGTAGGCGTTCCCATGCAAAAACACACAAAAACACCACTCCGCGATATTCACAACGACCAGCCAGATCTGCGATGCGATCCGAAAACAGGCGATAAGGTGCGTTAGCAGCAGGGATTCAACACCTGCCTTCTACTGGTGTTAAGAAGGACGACAACCTGCAGTATGAAAGGGAGCCCAGCCTAGAGCCACATCTGAAGACCAACAGATGCCATGGAGACAACGAACATGCAGCCTGGAGACCCAAGAGGGCCACAACACCCACCGCAACCACCCCCCGGACCCTCCCCCCCAGGTCATGAAGTCCAGTAGTCAACGGTAGTGGAAAAACAGAACTTTATTACAAATACATAAACAACAAGACGAAAAGCTCAGCCAACGCGTTCCATTCCCAACAGGGAACTTCACCAGGGCAATGTGTGGATCCAATAAACTGCAAATGCTGCGGGAACTCCCCAATACCATCCCATATCCCGAAATCAGTAGTCAGAAACCTGTTGGAGAAATGGTGACAATGGTCAAGCGTCCTCATAGTCACAAACGTAATCTGGTACAGTGTATTGCACTTGGACAAACCGGAATGCATACAGGTATGATGAATCCAGTCCAAATACACTGTAACAGCAGTCCGTGTGCCTGTAACCTCCGCAGGAAAGAAAAGGAAGGTTACGACCAACAAACATCTATTACGGTCTCATTACGCAGGATTCATCATACCTGTAAACATCACGGTTTGTATCATCCTGATACCCCTGCACCTTCACTTCCCCCACACTGTGCATGAACAGCTGGAGACCATGCAAGGGAATTACGCCATAGCTGCCTTACCACACGTGTCAGGGGCAATTGACTGTACACATGTACCACTTGTGCCCCCTGCCGACCCTGCACACAATTACCGCTACAGAAAGCACACGCATTCCATCAATGTGCAGGCAATAGTGGACCACCCGGGACAGTTCACCAATGTCGTCGCCAACTTCACAGGCAGCGTGCATGATACATACATCTTCCGACAGTCCATCATCAACCAGCGCTTCCAGGATGGCACCTATGGCAATGCACTGCTCATTGGTAAGTACTAACTGAACACACCACACACCTCAACTCCACAATCACACATCTCACAACTGTGGGAGAGCACACGTAACATAATCACATACAACATGCCAACCAACATGCCCAACTACCGGACACGACAACACAAGTAACTGTGGTAACAGGGGCCAGACATGTAGACAAACCATCCACAAAGGCAGAGCCCCTCTACCACACATTTGCAGAATGTGGGGAGAGGTGGGAACCAAAATGTGGGAAGGAGGCAAGTGACCCAGCTACAAGAAAGAACACAATGCCAAGTGTTGCGGAGATGTGCTGGACAGACTGCAGTATGCAGAGCACAGACATGTCCATGTAGACAACTACTGCTGGTGTTTGCAGTGTAGTGGACAGTGGATGCAAACAGGTTACCCCAGGCAGTGTGGAAGCCCTAGGACATGTAGCCATGTGGTCCCCCCCTGTAAACCTGAGCGGAGCGGCCTTGGCCGGCGTATGTCACAAATGAATACCCCGGGGCCCTGGGCGTGGTCCAGTTCCGGGATGGCCACCACAGTAACTACTGCGTGTGTCTCTGTGTCTGCCATATCGTGACTATAGGCCTACACACATGCCCGACCACATTCAATGGCCAGATTCACAATGGAGACGAGGTGACTACGTCCCAAGCCAACCCGCACACATCTCGTCAGCGCATGCAGGGCCGTGTCTGCCAGGGCGGTGCCCCCCACCCAGCCACGAGGCCACCGCCGTGACCGGTGGTGCCTACGCGATCCTGTGTGCCCGCTGCACCCTAGCCCTGGTCCCCAGACCGGTCCGCCACCCAGCGATGACTGCTCGCCCCTGCGCACCCAGGCCTCAATGCTCACCTGCCGCCACCGGCGTGTCTCCAAGAGGGCCCTCCATGTGCCGGTGCAACCTCCTCAGCTGATGGCTGGATTCCGTGCCACAGGCCCCCAGCGCACCCTGTGGCACTGCACCGCAGAGTCATGTGTGTGCTGACGGCTGCCTGCGCATACACTGTGGTCACAAATCAAATTGAGTCCTGATATGCTGGACGCCATATCGAGGCCAACGCATCATCGCAGGCTGCACACCCACTCAGCTCTTCAGGTGGGCCTAACTCAGTGCAACGCAAGTCATCACCACGTGGCGGTAGGCCCGTGCCGGACCCAGGCCATCGGGTGCCACCAACTCAGTGCAAAGCAAGTCATTGCCACGTGGCGGTAGGCCTGTGCCGGACCCAGGCCATCGGGTGCCACCAACTCAGTGCAACGCAAGTCACGGACCCTTTATGATTGTGTTCCATGGAAGCGGACGCCATCATGTCACCTCCGGCAGTGGGGGATGTGCTGTGGTGGGCCCCTTTTATTGGCAGGGTCCCATGTCTTGTGACGCCTGTGCTGGATGGGTGTGGTGTGGGTGTAAACCAGCCCTCAGGGAGTGGCTGTGGCATGCTGACGACTAGACCAGTGACCAGCAGATCACTACAGGGAAGACCTGGGACATGTAGCTGTGTCGTCACCCCCTGTGAGCGTAAGTGGAGTGGGCTGGGCTGGCGTATGCCAGTCCAGCATAGGGGTATGAACAATGAGCCCGGGGCTCTGGCGTGGTTCAGTTCTGGCCTGGACAATGAATTAACCAATGCGTGTGTCTCCGTTGTAGTGTCTGCGCCACCCGGAACGCAATCGGCAATGTTGCACCCTGTGACCCAAGCCCCACAACATGTGGTAATTGGACGTGAGGGGGAATCAGTGACCCTACATTCATCCATACTGTCATACTTGAAGGATCATAGACATGACACATCTGTGTGAATTTGAATGCTTTATTCACATTCAGTGGAGTGTTGCAGCTGGAGCAGTACAGGACCATGCAAACCCCACTTTACATTGTTGCCCCGTGGAGGGCCAGACAGAGTCCATTAGGGAAGGACAGATTCATTGGTAGAGGAAGAGTTCAGTCCACAGTCTGATTGCTGTGTCATTGGTAACCAAACAGAATATGGCAGTCCATGTCGAGGTCCAAGGTGAGTGCCGCAGAGTGTATCGGGGGACAGTGGAAGGTGATGATGCAAAGGGCCGAACCAAGCTGAAACAGGCCATATGGCGGAGATGAATGCTACCACTTCCTCATTACCACAACGGCAGTCTCATCCACATCATCGTCCTCTGATGTGTGATGTGCCTCACCTGTGGGTGGTGGTGTTTCGGCTGCAGCACTGTGGGGCACTGACACATCAGGGGCCGGAGGTGGATTGTCATCCGCACTGTGTGGCAGTGACACATCAGGTGCCGGAGGTGGAATGTCTGCTGCACTGTGGGGCACTGACACATCAGGGGGCGGAGATGTGGATGGTGTAGGAGCAGCAGCATTCATCTGCGCCAGGCCTTGTGGCAGCAATGATATGATGAGGATCTGCAGGGCATGGAAGATCCCAGCTACATGTCGCTGATGTGCAGGCGTGGCAGCCATCATTTCCGCATCCATCCGCACCATGTCCTCCATGAGCCTCCGCATGTGTCCCAACTCCCGGCTGAGATCGCTGGAGCCACTCTGACTAGACAGGTGTTCTTGTCTCCGAGTCATGACTCCAGCGATGTCAGCCATGGCTCGTTGGAGACCATGGAGCAGACTGTGGGTGTCCATTAGGGACTGTAAGTGGTCCCTGATGGGACGTAGACACCCATGGATGGCATCTAGTTTGGCTGCCATGAGGTCGAACCCCACCCGCACCTGCTCAGCCATCTCCTTCTGGCCCTCCAACACACGGCGTTGAAATGCCATGTGTTGGTCGTGGGGATCCTGGGAGACAGCCGGGGTGGTGGGTGCTTCCTGCTGTGTGGTCTGTTCAGGGGGTGCGGTCTCCTCGATGCAGCTGTGCTGCCCTGCTCCCGGGGGTGGGGTGTTGAGGGTGTCCATGAGCTCTTGGAGGGCGTCGGTGTCGAAGGTGTGGAGGTCCTCTTCGTCATCAGTGAAGAGATGTTGGGTCTGCTCTGCAGGAGGTGTTGATTCTCCCTCTGGAATGTGAAGGGGAGATGCAGTTTAACAGTGTGTTCCATGTATGTTCACGCATTGGCCAAGTTTCCAAACAGACTGCATGACAATGTACATTGTGACTGTTTAGGAGGAGCTGCCTATTTGAAGCGGGACAGTGGAAATTTGTGCACCATCAGGGATGTGAGGTTGTACTTGTCCATTATCATGTCACAGTTTCCTGCTATGCCAAATGTGATTGGCCAGTTTCTACACACAAGCGGCAGCAGTTGTGTCCTCTGTTCTGTTGTGAATGTGTTGCAGTTTGTACCACATTGTTGTCAATGTTGATGCGCTCTGATTCTTGTGTGCTGCATTGTGGGAGAGTCGCCCCTGCAGTTCAGACTTTGCTTGGCCTTCTCCCTTTCAGGCGGTGTGCCTTTGACTTCTGTGCTTATGCAGTGCTGTGATGTTGCATACTTGGGTAAATTGGGCTCTTGGTGGGAGTTGGAGCTCTTGGGCATGGTTTGTCCGCAGATGTCTTGTTGCCGTCAGGGGTTGTTTGTGCACGTGGATGTGTCAGTGTGTGACCTGCTTCTTTCCGGATGTGGACCACACTCAGCCACCTCGGTGTCATGGGGTGCAACATGTAATGATGAGTGGCCTGCAGACATGCTCATCGTCATGCAGTGTCACTTGCATTGTGAGTGGGGCTCACGAATCCACAGCTTTGCTGGGTTCAGCACATGTGCATGGGTTTGTGGTGAGATTGGTGATGTGTGGGGAGGGCCCCCTCTGGGCACATTGTGGACGGGGGACTACTTGCTGTTTCTATGTGTGCTGCAGTATGGCAAGGAGATCAGGGACATGATCCAGAGTCATTGTGGTTGTTCATTGTGCTATACTTCATTGTGCATGTGTGCCATTGTGCCCATCTCCCCCCGTCCCCCCAGTCCCTAGTGGTTACTCACCATGTTGCTGTTGTGTCAGGTCATGTTGAGCAGTGTCCGGTCCCCCGACTCCTGCCACCGTCTCCCCACTGATGACTGTGGACACCATTTCCTCCATCTCATCCAGCTCCTCCTGTGGCACTGGACTCCCACCTCCAGTCTGCATTGCTGCTTTGCAGTTGTTTGCGAGCTTCAGTTTGGTCTTGCACTTCACATCATTCCAGCGCCTCTTGAGCTCTTCCATTGTCCTCCTCAGCACTCCGACTGCATTCACCTTGTCCAGGATGGACTGCCATATAGTATTTTTAGTTGCAAATGACACAGTGGTGGTGACGAACAGTTGTTGATGGTGTTCTACCACTTCCGTAATCAGGATCCTGTTTTCCTGCAGACTGAACCACGTCTTCCTCTTCTTCTTCTCCTTGCCCTTCCCTGACCCCGAGGTCCCAGGCTGGTCCTCCGTGGGGCTTGTGGGGTTCGGGTTGTCCTCTGTACTTGCTCCGGCTACCTCCATTGTGCTTCGCAGTTGTTATGTTTTTTAAATTTTTTTATTTGCAGCTTTTATGGTGATTTTTCCCGCCTGACGTGGGATTTGCAAGCCTGGCGCTGCTTGTCGCCGATTTTTCTATCGCGGTTGGGCTCATCGTAACTTTTTTCACGTTCGTGTTTCCTTTTTTATCGCTGTCGCGATAGTTGTATGGCAGACTTTGATGCGTTATCGGGAAACTATCGTATGTTACTGCCGTGTTGAGAATGAGACGTTAACACAGAGTTATTTTCCCGCGATGGACGGCGATATGAGAAATTGCGTTAACCTATTTTGGCGATGATTATCGCACGTTCTAGAGAATATCCCCTTAGAGTTGTAAACCATTATGAAGTTTCTATCAAAATAACACAAAATATTCACAACAAAAAATAATAACTATGTTTCAATAAATTCTCCACCCAGTTGTTCTATCTTGAAGCAAGCAGACTGTAAGATCACTAGCCAATTATGCCTAGCAGGACAACGGTATATCCTGTAAATCTCATGTTTATTACAAAAGAGTGCCCACCACTGTTTAAAGCAGAGTGGCACTGAATCAATCCAATGCTTTGCAACAGGTAAAAAGGCAACAATAACAGCAATAAGACAGAAACAGCATTCAGACACAAAATATTCAAAGATATTAGTGCTTCAATCATCATCCATATACAGTAACTTGTAAATATCACTAATTGCTGCAAAACTCAATCAATGTTAGATTTCGCACCAGCACACAAGAATGCCATGAGGCCCCCATTATGAGGTACCTGTATGTAGGTCAGTGAGATACTGCGGTCGGAATTACAGAATCTGAGTGGAATGTTTGGACCGGAAACTGGTCATCGTGAGAAGTTGTACCCAGAATGGGGAATAATCTCACAGACCCAGGAATAATTGGCCATTTTCTACATTTTTAGACCCAGTTGTGAGAACATATCCTCTCAGATTTTCCACCTGTTCTGAGAAGATGACAAATCTAAGCTGAGGGGTGGGGCAGGTGGGAGAGGAGAGGAGAAGCCAAGTGACCATCTTGGGGGCAGGGTATGTTCTTGAGCAACATGGGAAAGCATTTTATTCTCCTCTTGTAATTTTTGCTGGGCATTGGGTGGAGAACGGGCTCTATCTGAGCCCTAAACTGGGCTCGGTGTTCCCAATTGTCATTGACTGAGTTTGCTCTCTACCCTTTAATTTGTGCAGACACTTTTCAGTTTCTTCAAGGGAACCCATAACTCCTATTTTAAGCTTTGATTACTGCATAATTTGAGCAGGTGCTCTTAAGCTCTTGAAGCCGATTATTATTTTTCTCATTGCCTTTCTCCTTTCTTCAGTTTCAAATGCCATGTTTTTAAAAATCCAAAATGCGGAGCCAGATGAAGATTTAAAACTTTGTCAAACCTAGCTTTCACCAACGTTATCTGTTTAATTCTATAGTTGGAGACAGAGGTCAAACTGCTATAATACAGTCTTTGCACCATTGGCATATGGAACGGTACCTACAGATTAATATCTTCTAAAGCCTCGTTCTTCCACTGTAATATTTTCAATGAAATAACATTCTCCTTGTGACAGAATTTAAATTTATTTCCTTTTTGGCTCGATTTTTCTCCCACCTTTGTCATTTGGTGGTAGCAAACTTTCATTTTCTGATCTACATCTTCAATCTTATTTTTCATATGTGAAAACTCTTCCCCTGTTTCAGCTTGAAAACTTCTTACATTTTTCATTTATTCTAAATCTGGTGGAAAAGATAAGTGCCCACATTACAGATGTGCCCCGGGGATGCAACGGGCATCTCCGCCTGCTTTGTTTTATTTTTTATTTTTATTTTCAAGGTTTTATATAGCGCTAGCCAGACCCGAGGGTATCGGAGCGCTTTACATCAGTCGAGAAGCAGAGGAATACGTAGAACAGTACAAATATAAAACAAGGCAGGTGAATTTCCGAGAGATGAGAGTCCAGGGTCATTAGAGGTGGTGAGACGTCTTCACTGGGTGCCAGGGTTCTGGGGCGATCGCCTCATCCTGTGTTGGTGTCCTCATCGAATCAGTGGCTCCTGTCCCTTCCCCTGGCGCGATCTAGGAAAAGGGTTTTGAGCTGACCTTTGAACTTTGCAAACGAGGGGATAGTTCTAATATGGGGTGGAATTGAGTTCCAGATTTTGGGAGCATTGCCCGCGAAGGATGGTGTTGCAGTTCTTTGTTTGCGCGCTTTCAGTGGGATGAGAAGTAGGGTGTTCGAGCTCCTGAGGGACCTCGTCTGGCCGGCTTTTTTGAGTTTAGAGGCTAGGTGTTCCGGTTTGCCTGTGTGGAGGGCTTTATGAGTGAGGCAGGCTGTTCTGAAACTGGCGCAAATATCCACTGGGAGCTTTTTTAGATCTCTAAGTGCGGGTGATATGTGGTCGAATTTCTTCACTCCTGTGACCATTCTGGCAGCAGCGTTCAGAGTAGTTTTGAGGGGAGCGAGTTGTGTCTTTGATGAACCAGAGAGGGCTGCAATCCCATAGTCTAATCTCGATAGCACCAATGCTTGAGTAGCTTGTTTGAGGTCCTTGGGAGGGATGTAAGGTTTAATTTTGTTCAGTAGCTTCAGGTTTAGGAAGGCGCTCTTGGCAGAGTTTTTAATGTGTTTGGTCATGTCCAGCTTCGGGTCTAGAGTGATGCCAAGTGATTTTACAGAGTCTGCTAGGGAGAGGTTACTGTTGAGTGCATCGATCGTTTTTATCCATTCCACAATTTGGGGATTTCCTTCCTTGTTAGAGATGAGGAGTATTTCTGTTTTATCTTGATTGAGTTTTAGGTGGTTACTTGAAAGCCAGCTTTGGACATCTCTGAGCGTGTCATTGAGTCTCTGGATGTCTGACATGGAGGAGGTTTCCAGATATATCTGTGTGTCGTCTGCATATAGATGGAAGGGGATGTTAGCTTTTTGAGTAGGGTGGTGAGGGGTTCCATGTAGATATTGAAGAGTTGCGGGAGAGAACTGAGCCTTGGGGGACACCCCTGGTGACAGGGTGTAAGTCGGACTCAAAGTTTTTGATTTTAATTCTTTGGGTGCGGTTGTGAAGGAAGGAGGAGAACCAATGGAGTACTACCTCATCTAGCCCAGCTCTTTCTTGGAGAACTTTGATGAGGAGTTTGTGGTCGACCGTATCGAAGGCTGCCGATAGGTCTAGGAGAATGAGAAGGCAGCATTGGTCTGCATCCAGTGATTTGTGGATATCATCAATGACGTTGAGGACCGCGGTTTCTGTGCTGCATCCTTTTCTGAAACCCGATTGGTGGGAGCCGAGAAGGTTGATGCTATCTATGTGTTGCATTAGTTGAAGGAGTGTGCATCTTTCTAATGATTTTGCTAGAAGAGGTAAGTTGGAGACTGGTCTGAAGTTGTTTAGATCGTTTGAGTCTAGGCCTGGTTTTTTCATCAGTGGCGAGACTTGGCCGACTTTGAGGCAGTCAGGTACGACTCCGGTTTTCAGGGAGCTGTTTATAATCCGGCACCAGAGAGGAGCAAGGGCGAGTTTCAGCATTTTTGACAGTTGAGGAGGTAGGGGGTCTAGAACGTGGGAAGAGGGGTTGGCAGTGGTGATCAGTTTGACTATCTCTGCCTCTTGAATGGAGATGAACGACTTCCAGGATTTTGGAGGGGGCTTATCTGCGTTGTCCGTGGGACCCGGTGCTGCGTTCTTGTTAGGTGGGGTGCTGTTGTAGTCCAGTGCGAGCTCAATCTTGTTGATCTTGTCCTCAAAGAAGTTGGCGAAGTTGTCACACAGTTCTTTGGAAGCCTGCACTGGGAAGGTAGCTGGTTTGGAGGTTTGTTGTTTAATGATGTTAAAGAGCTCTCTGGGCCGTTTTTTTGCGTTGTCCAGCGCAGTGCAGAAGAACGAGGATTTTTCGGACTGGATGTGTTTTTTATACTTTCTGCGCGCTACTTTGAGTTGTTACCGATGGGTCATCGAAGGATAGTTTCTCCAGAGTCTCTCTGTGGCTCTAAGTTGTCTCCTTTCGAGGTTAATGTCAGTGTTAAACCAAGATCTCGATGGGGTATTCCTAGGTTTTTTTAATTTCAGGGGAACTTTGGTATCACAGAAGGGGCCGCAGACACTTATGCAGCCCCTTCTGTGATACAGATTGCCCTGGCTCACATGTCGTGCCAACGCTATCTCAAGACTGTGTACCCTCATTTGCATGGGGGCATGGCTTCATGCAAATGAGGGAATCTCTTCACCTCTGTGAACGTGCCGTATTATGGATGCGGGCGCAGAGGTAAAGAAGCTGTCAGGAGGCACACTGACAGTGCACCACAAAAAGATGGCACACTGTTAGTGTGCCCCTCTGATGGCAGCCCTTTGGAGGTGGTCAAGGGGGTCCTATGGACCCCTCAGACATCCCATTGCAGGCGGTGCAGACACTCACTGAAAGGCTTGCAAGCTGATCTCCCTCCCCTCTTTAAAGTGCAGGCAGGTGCTGGCTGCACAGTGAAATATGGAGAGGCTTTCAAGCGTATTTTATTTGAAAGTGCTGCCCCCTGGGCAGCTCGAGTTTGCAGCTGCCCTGAGGGCAGTGCATTCAACATAGTAGAGCACACTTTCCCTGTTTGTGCATGGTGCACTTGTTTGAAGGTGAGCCATGGCGCAAACAGGGAAAGTGCACCCTATACGATAGGGCCCCAGAACATTTACCCTGACTTCTATAAATGCTCTTCTGCCTAACCTTTTCCTGCACCAGTTTTTGCCCTGGAGGATGCATGGTTGTTGGCGAAGAGGTAGCTGCCACCTGATCCTTGATTTTTGACTCAGAATCCATAGTTCTCCCAGAAAAACTGATAAGATGGTTGCAGATAGTTCATTACAAGCCGCAAAACAAGAGATTATTGTGGTATCTTGACTTGTTGCCATGCATCCTCTCCTTGGTCACCCATTCCCCGTTGCTCAGAGTGTGAGTGTGCAGTCATAGAATGTTTATGAATGCTTTGCGAGATCAGTTGGAGAGAGTAGGGTGAGCAACAGGAGGCTGCTCCTGGTGGGGCTCTATATTTACCATCCTAACTACTTGTAACCTGAACTTATCTTTTACAATAAACCTTCATCCTATTTTCTACATTACCAGCTACGTGACTACTTGCTTACTAGTACCTAGCTTTCATTATTACAATTATATCACCCCAAATGTGAATTCTTTGAATTGGCAGCCTGCTACAGAACATGTTTGATTAAGTCTCTTATTATCATCTACTGGTAAATCCATTAAGCCTCCCCTGAATTTATGACAAGAAAATTTGCTCTCTATAGGCCAGAGCATATTTGCGATTTGCAAGCCAATGATTTCTGCAAATCCTATAGACTAAGGCCCTCATTTACGTCAGTTTAGCGTAGCGCAGCACAAGTCATCTTGCTGCGCTGCCCTACGCCAAAGTAAAGGGCAGGAATGCACAATATTTAAGCAATATGGTGCATTCCTGTCCTTTTCCCCTGTGCTGTGGCCATTTTTGGCAGTCTGGCACCAATGCAGGCACCCTTGCACCATGGTGCTAGGGTGCCTGTGTTGTCGGCAGGATTGTTTTTGCACAGGAAGGGGCACCTTCCTGCACAGAAACAATCCTAAGAGGTTTTTTCCTCTTTCTATGTGTGTTGCAAAATGTAAAAGATATTTCAACGCAGTGATTTGCACTGCCTTGCCTTACTTCATTTCTACGAGGCCATTCAGAGTCGCGCATAGTGGCTTTGCTTGGCCTCATTGATATGAATTTGCAATTTGTGCCCCAGGAGCATCACAAAAAGTGACACTCAGGCGGAACAAGGGGCTCGTAAATATGCCCCTAAGAACATATGGAATTTTTTATGTGGCAGGAGCAAAGGGCTGGAATATCCTTCCATTGATCAAGGTGCTCTTTCACACATTCAGCTTTAGCAGGATGCTAAAAACCTTGCTTTTTAATTGCTAATTGGATCTTGGAAGATCTTGTTTATTTTATCATTTTTTCCCAACTGTATAGCCTTATGAAGTCATGTTGCATTATCTGTAGAGCCAAGAAACTATGATGAATGTTGCTCTTTACAAAAAAAAAATAACATAGCATAACAAAACGTAACGTCATGTAAAGTAATGTAATTTAACTTAGCATTCACTTTGTAAGAAGAAAGAAGTTACATTAGTCTTAGGCTCTAGGCTGCTGTCATCCTCAGAGATACACATTCAGTTTGTCACTTGCTATGCTGAATCTTATCTTCCCAGAAACTTGGAGCGATTGTCATCTTCCTTTCCCCATTAATATATATCCGGATCTCATATTTCTCACACTTCTCAAGGGCCGAAAAGTAATTCTTAGAAGTATTGTCTGGAGTAATCTGAAACCGATGGCTGGTGTAATCTGAAACCATCTTGATCTTCTCCGGCAGGACACAAAATATTAACGGAATGTCTGGCATTATCTGAAACTGTCCTGATCATCTCTGCTAGTACTCCAACAGTGCTTTAACTTCCCCAATTCTCAGTTGAACTCTCAAACCAAATGGTAAATATAAATGGCCAGCTTCTATTTCCTCATTTTGCTGCAAATTGACATCTTCATTCTCAATGTTAAGAAATGGAAACTTTCGGGCCAAAGTGATTCTAGGGTGACTCTAATTAAGGTTTCATCTAATATCTTAAGGCGTTAGATCGACTAATTACCAATTGGCCCTGTGAAACATTTAGGGGCCGATTCCGATCTCGGCCGGTAGGGCTCCGAATCGGATTCGGCTTTACCGGATCCGATTCGGAGCCCTGTTTCCCGACCGAACCGTACGCGGGTCCGGCCGAGCGAGTACGATGCGAAATCTCCGACCGACTCGTCCGGGCGTCCCGACCGCTCCGACCGACTCGCTCGGACTCGACTCGCACCGCGCAATGGAGACGTTTCCCGGCCGGGTAAGTACGATGCGCGCCGCGAGCAGTCCGACCGAGCCGCGCACTCCGGCTCGTAAGAGGTGTCGGAGCCGTACTTTGGGGGTCCGTGTCGGACCCCCTGTACGCGTAGCCGCGCGAGTCGCACACAGGGGGACCCATGGGTCCCCCTACCTGTGCGTGTACGGCGCGAATCGCTTCGCCGCGCACTCCGCTGTAGGGGGCACCCTTGTCCGACTCGCACCCATTGAGTCAATGGGAGCCCGCGTACGCGTTGTACGACCGGCTCCCATTGACTTCAATGGGAGTCCGACCGACTCAAGTCCGATAACATACGGACGCATCGTACTCGCTCGGTCGGACTGCACGGGTCCGATTCGGTCGGAAATCTCTCCGGGTCCGGCTCGGTCGGAGAAATTTCCAGCCCGAATCGGAATCGACCCCTTAATGCTTACATAACCTGCATAAAACATGCAGTTTCACATTATGCATATTATATGACATGTCAGCTACCACTTTGCACTTTGTGTGAATCAGGGAGGTGAGTTGAGCAGAAAAAGTCTCCCAGAAGACAAGTCCAAGTAGAAAATTTCTCCTTGAACCAGTCTCCTTACCAGAATCCTGATTGTCTGTTATCACTTCAGATATTCCAAGGTGTATTCCACATCATTTACTAGTAATGCTCGGCAATTTAAGCAACATTTTGCTTAATTTGGTAGAATGGTATGATTATTTCACACACACATTCAATTATCATCTCTTCCTTCCATTGTTTGCGCTAGCTGCTAGTCTCTAATCATTCATTATCCCTTTTTTGCATCTAGAATAACCGGTGAAGTAAGATTCCACAGTTTCCATCGTTTACTCTCCAGAGCTACACATGCAAAGTTTAGTATCATCTGCGGGTCATTCATTTTCATAATTGCTCCCTGGCTTTTTCCCCATCTCTTCTGTCATGTAGTTCCTAATCATACATAGGATCTGCGCATCTAGACAACATAAACTAAGAGATTGGTGTCCAGACAGACTCCAGATACCCCCAAAGGATATGTCAGCCTATAGACCAGCTAGCTCACAGAGCCACCATAAGCCCCCTAACTTTCCAAAGGAGTGAGTAGTTTCTGGCAACTATCAAACATGACAACCCTTGATCCTTCAGGGATTATGGAAAAAGTTACAGTACTTTTCACTCAGTCACTCATGATCACTAGGTCTCAGAGAGATACACAGAATAAACTTTGGGGACATTTTCAAAAAGCATTTATTGAACCAGCGTCCTTCTAGTATAAAACATGTTTGCTGCAACAATCATTAGACAGAAAGACATATGTAAGATTTCAAGCACCGACAGAGTAAACAATCATTTGCAATGCAATCGGTCTCGCCTTTGGGACCTTATATGTATATAGCTATGCAGCACATTAACCTGGGTGCTGAAACATATACTGTTCTTTAACATGGAGGGAAAGTAAGCACCAAACTGCGTGACACGCCAGGTATGGGAACACATGGAGAGAAATATTGCCTTACAGTGGGAAATGGTGTGGACCAAAGCTCTGTTTTTAATATAAAATCAGGGTCTTCGGTGGTCATATCAATGAAAATACAAGATTTGAAAAAAATATTATTGTCTACGGGTGCTCGTGGAAGACAATTTCTATGGACTGGAATCTAGAGAATGCTAAAGTGATTCTGGTATTTTACTGACCTCTGCTGGTCGTTTTCTATCAAGAAAGTTAAATAGAGGCAGTTGCCAGAAAAATTTAAAAAAGAAAGTCCCTCAGCAGAAAGCAATTCTGGTATTTTACTGACCTCTACTGGTTGTTTCCTATTAAGACAGTTAAATAGAGGCAGTTGAACAAGCAGAAAGCAATGCCGGTATTTTACAGACCTCTACTGGTCGTTTTCTATCAAGACAGTTAAATAGAGGCAGTTGAACAGAAAAACAGTCCCTAAGCGGAAGCAGACAAGCCCTAGGGCTGATCTCCAGAGTCCACAAATTACATACACATATAAGTATATACTAAAGTATATATAAGAGGTCTCGAATGCTCGACCTAATAAAAGGTAGAATTCTACCATGGTGCTAAAACAGAAAATATATGCAGGCATATCGATGCATGGCAGTAATCAAGGGTACTCCTGCAATGCAAACCCTACCTAAGAGTACCTAAGTGTACCTAAGTGCACCTAGTATGTATGTGGGCCAAGAGCCAAGAATGACTAGGCTAGGAAAGAGCCAACCTCATTACCTGATGGGAGAGAACAAAGGACCCTGTATTGTGTTGTAGCTTCCGCAGGCCGGGACCTCAGCGTCTAGTGTCAGAGTGAAGCTTCTCCTCTCCTTATCTAGTGTTGGTATTGTTCTTTTATACCATAAGGATAGCCTTGGGGTTCCTTACACAATCAGTGTGTTGTGAGTACAATTTTGCAAATGAGCCTAAATCAATACCTGCAATTATGTAAAGTAGTTATTTCGCCCTAGGATGAAGATGACCATGACTTTTACACAGAGTGTGTTCATGCTGTGATGTATGTCATGTGCAGGGGATTTTTCTAAGAATCTGCATGCATAATAAAGGAGGTTAGTTACCAAGAAACCAATCGAAATTTATTCAGCACATAACTGGGTAAAAGGTCAGTGCTAGAACCATTAAGCAGAGCAAGGTAGGACAAATGTAGGTGAAAGGTTGCGTCACTACCTAGGCCTATATTGGGGTACATTGAGGTTCATAACACTTCAATAAGCCTCCAACAATCTGCACATGTGTTTAAATTATCCTACTGAGCCCTCTACCTTTAACAGGGCTTCTAGCAGCCCACAATCTCTATTCAATCGTAAGACAGAATGTCAATTTATCTAGTTGGTTTATTTTACCACTTTTGTTCCTTAAAACCCTGATTCTGATATCTCCTTTTTCTCCCATTTAACTTCCAGGTATCCGACACGCACTTGGACTTTAAGCTTGGAGTGCTCTTTCTTTATCCAAAGCTTAATTCCACCTCTATTTTTACTTTGAAGATTCCCTCCAACTTGTACTTCTATCTTTATTCAGAAGTAGAATGCTTGTGACTACACTGCCATCATTTCAAGAAAGCTGTACAAAGACTTCGCCCTCTTCTTCTTTTTCTAGGTCTCCCAGGACAATGAGAATCTGATCAACTTACTTTCATTCACTGCCTCCATAAATACCTTCCACAGCACTCTTTACCCTGCCCTCTCCATAGTCTTGTCACTACCTCCACCCTCCCTTTGACATCCAGCACCAGCAGCCATCTTGCCACCGATTTCCACAGCCTCCTCCTGCACCATCTCCAAGGACTCAGTTACTTAGTTGTTGATGGCCTCACCTACAATGCCAGGATGCCTGCCCTCCATCTCCTCATGTCACAGATAGCCGTATTCAGGCCAAGTAACACCCAAGGCACAGAAGATCTAACATGTTCACTAGCAGAAACAGTAGCTATAACAGCAACTGCAGCCTATGGTCCCCACTGTCTTCACTTCTACAGCAACTGAGCAACTTTAAAGTGGGTAATAATAGAGATTAATGTATGACTATTGAATGAACAGTATGTTGACAAATTCTTTGCTAAGTACTCTAGAGGCGTACTTGACACCCTGCGATAAAGAAGCTCCTTTGTCTTTCGGTGCAGAGCTCGTGCCATCTACCGTGCTCCACAGCCACCATTTATAAAACAAACAAATTAGTCTAAACAGCATTCGCTGAAAGATTTGTAAACAAATACATGTTGCTGTGCATTCTTATTTGGATAATTATTACTAAATCACTAAAAAATATCTCCTCTGGGGCTTGGAGAAATATGAAGCAGAGCATAAAGAAATACCATCACATCACCCCGATTCACTGATGGCACTCCAATGGCTCACTTTCCAGGTCTGGCCCCTTTTCAAAACCACCTCATTATTTACAACTACATCGCAACCAGATCTGGTGTAAAAGCTGGTCATCCTTGGTGGGGTATTTGGGCAAAATATCGAATAAAAAGTATTGTGTGTCAAAAATATTCTGTCAACAATATTGTTGACAGAAATATCAAAGGAAAGAATATCGTTTAAGTGTTGTTTTTATTATAATTATCAAAAATATCGTTTTTTTAAATATTGTTGTAAATAATACTGTTTTTATGGATTAATTTGTGTTTTTATATGTTTTATGTTAGTTGTATGCCAATTTTTGTGTTAATAAGTTTTGTTAATTTGTTTAATAATTTTTACAAATGTAACAATTTGTTTTGTTAAACATTTTAATGATGATTATCATTAATGTATGTGTGATTAGATTTTAGGAGCAGGATGTTGGGATTTTAGGGAAAAGGGTGGGGGCATTTTTAAAATGCGTTTAATTTCATCTAATATAATAACAATATATGTTAATTTTGAATCTGATTTAGTACATTTTTAATTTTTTTTCTAAATTATTGTACATGTTCTGTAATATTTTCCAAAAATATGTATATTTGTGTGAATTTAATTGAATAGTTTTATTTCAAAATTAACCATTTTTTACAAATATGTGCAATGCAATTATTTTTAATTTGTAACATAAAAATGTTTTTTTAAATATTTATTCCTATTTCTATATAATAATGTTTTTCTAAAAATGTTTAGGAGTAATTCATATTACATAACTATTTGACTTGTTTCAGAAATTATATGTATTTAAATAATCTTTAACACGTGTGTATAAAGTATTTAATACTTACATTTACAATTATTACAGTATAATGTATTGGTACATATTGGTTGTTATATGTTTAGTTGTTAATTGGAAATTGTGCATTGAAAAACATGTATACTTAAAAGTATTGTTTTTTAATGTAATATATTTTTTTATAAAATAAAAGTATTATTATGATTTGTTTTTAAATATATCTTTATTAATTTTCGATTTAAGGCAATACAGCATTTGTCATTGATATAAGACACAATTCTCATGACAATTCATATGGCAAAAATCGCTGTTACAATAGAATGCTGCTATTCAGTGCGTGAAAGTATAGTTTCCAAAAAATTTTAGGTCACCAATTGTCACCATCTGGCAAAGTCTTATACGCCCAGAATATTCTATCTGTTGCCTAAAAAAACAAGCATTTGCAATGCAATAGGTCTAGCATTCACACGAGTTTGAGCTATTGGCATTGCAAATGACAATGCCTTTTATTTATGTTTTGGGTTTTAAAACATAAATAAAAGCCATTGTCATTTACAATAATATTAGCTTAAACTCTCGCAAATGCGAGACCTATTGCATTGCAATAAAGGCCTTCTTGACCGCTTGTTAGATTGTAAAGATCAGAGGAAGAGACCGGCCTGCGACTTTTTCAAAGTAGTGATAAATAGTGCAGTGAAGTAGATGTGTAAGTGTTGTAAATTACACAGACACAAAGTGTGAAAAGAGAGTTACATATGATCCGAGCTATAAACACTAACAAAGCGCTCCAACACCTTTCGCTCTGTGATTACACTGTCGCAGCTAAGGAGGAAGAGCGGGGGGCTATTTCTTGCCCTCTCCATGATTTGAGTGGGCAGTGTGGCATTGCGTAATGTCATTGCTATCTTTGGACTAATAAAAAACACTCCAGCTGTAGTAGGGCCCTGGCTTCACCTCCTGGTGCAGGGCGGGCTGTGCTTTATGGCAGGCATGGCGGGAGGGAGGGATGGTCTCGGCTGCAGCTCCGGCCTCATACAGTACCCCTGCTATTACTAGTGAGCGAGAGGCACCGAGGTTGTGGTATTCGTATTGTTGGTGGTGGTATTGGTATTGGTGGTGGTGGTATTGGTATTGGTGGTATTGGTGGTGGTGGTATTGGTGGTGCTGGTATTGGTGGTATTGGTGGTGGTGGTATTGGTGGTGGCATTGGTGGTGGTATTGGTGGTGGTATTGGTGGAGGTATTGGTGGTATTGGTGGTATTGCTGGTGGGGTATTGGTGGTGGTGGTATTGGTGGTGTTGGTATTGGTGGTGGTATTGGTGGTGGAAGTATTGGTGGTGGTGGTATTAGTGGTGGTATTGGTCGTGGTGGTATTGGTGGTGGAATTGGTATTAGTGGTGGTGGTGTTGGTATTGGTGGTGGTATTGGCTGTGGTGGTATTGGTGGTGGTATCGGTGGTGGTGGCGGTATTGGTGGTGGTATTGGTGGTGGTGGTATTGGTGGTGGTAGTGGTATTGGTGGTGGTGGGTTTGGTGGTGGTATTGGTGGTGGTGGTGGTATTGGTGGTGGCGGTATTGGTATTGGTGGTGGTGGTGTTGGTGGTGGTAACGGTGGTGGTGGTATTGGTGGTGGTGGTGGTATTGGTTGTATTAGTGGCAGTATTGGTGGTGGTGGCGGTATTGGTTGTGGTATTGGTGGTGGTGGTATTGGTAGTATTGGTGGTGGTGGTATTGGTGGTGGTGGTATTGGTGGTGGTATTGGTGGTGGTATTGGTGGTGGCGGTATTGGTATTGGTGCTGGTGGTATTGGTGGTGGTGGTATTGGTGGTGGTGGTATTTGTGCTGGTGGTATTGGTGGTGGTATTGGTGGTGTTGGTGGTGGTGATATTGGTGCCTGTGATGGTGGTATTGGGGGTGGTGGTATTGGTGGTGGTGGTATTGGTGGTGGTATTGGTGGTGGTGATGGTATTGGTGGTGGTATTGGTGGTGGTGGTGGTGGTATTGGTGGTGATATTGGTGGTATTGGTGGTATTGGTGCTGGTGGTATTGGTGGTGGTGGTTGTGCTTGTGGTGGTGGTATTGGTGGTGGTATTGGTGGTATTGGTGGTGGTGGTGGTATTGGTGGTGGTGATATTGGTGGTGGTGATGGTATTGGTGGTGGTATTGGTGGTATTGGTGGTGGTGGTATTGGTATTGGTGTTAGTATTGGTATTGGCGGTGGTATTGGTATTGGTGGTGGTGGTATTGTATTGATGGTGGTGGTATTGGTGGTGGTGGTATTGGTGGTAGTCGTGGTGGTATTGGTGGTGGTGGTATTGGTGGTAGTGGTATTGGTGGTGGTGGTGGTGGTGGTATTGGTGGTGGTGGTATTGGTGGTGTTGGTGGTGGTGGTGTTGGTTGTGGTGGTATTGGTGGTGTTGGTGGTGGTGGTGTTGGTTGTGGTGGTATTGGTGGTGGTGGTGGTATTGGTCGTGGTGGTGGTGTTGTTTATAAATCAGTCTTTTAAAAACAACCTGTCAGGTGGCTTAGTGCAAATGACATGTAACACAGATGTGCTGTTGTCAGCTTCAGCCCATTAGCACATGATTATGTGCTACCTGGAATTCACATGATTTAATTTGCTAATCATTTCTAAATCCATTTTACTTGGGGGGGTTGAAACAGACACAAGATAATGCCGGGTTAAAGTGATTGAAAGCGGACGACCGTGTTAGGGGGAGGCTGTGCTGCTTACAAAATCACAAGCGGTTTCAGCTGAAGCAACGCATGTCCGGCCTGCAGTAAGAGAAACTCAATAAAGTAAATAGTGCTTACAAACTAAATAACAGGTCCCATGTAACAACCAAAGTAAAGGGGCCAGTAGCCATGGGAGGTTACAAATGAAGACAATGCCGTACTAAGAAGGGACTAACAAGCCTATTAATGAATCCGAAGGCAGCATTTACGGAAGACAATGACAGAAGCCAATGAAAAATATGGGTGGAGAGTGGGCGCGGCTTCTCTCCCATACTCTACTACAGCAGTCTCGCAGAGGAAGCAGCACATGCGCGCTGCAGCTAGGCTCGACCTACAAATGAACAATTGACCAGCTAATCAAACTCTACCCAATGTCTCTAACTGCATCTCTCCTAAAGCTTTACAGGGTTCATCTCCACATCAAGTCAGGGTGGGGGAATGTGGGCATCAGGGAGCTTTGGGCTAGGGGGCCACAGAAGTCGATATCTCACTGTTGCTCCAATTATATTGCAAGGACTCTGCCTCATCCCTGTCACCAATGCCACCAGGCTTCTGCTACTCCATACTCTGCCATCAGGCTGTCACTGTTTCTCCAGCTCTATGAAGCTAGTGACAACCTTCCCCCACAGATCCACAAGCAGTCGCCTATGAAACCCTCTGTAGTCTTCGGCTCTTAACGCATCTCCCTCAGCCATCGCCCAGATTTGCACCTCGATCCCCCACCGGCTATGCAGTGGTTCATGTAGGGATTTCTGGTAGTGGGTAATATATCTGCATGCCACCCACTTAGCTAGATTCAGAAATCTATCACCCACTTTCTACTCAGACGTCTTTTATTTAAGCCAAGAAGGCAGATTTCAACTGTATGTAAATTCTCACAGTTATGCTCCAGATCCACTATAATGAACATATGCTTAATTACATATGTAAGATTCAATAATGTTTTCAATTTATTATTTATATTATTATTTTTATTTTATGTAGATTTTTTTATTTTCGCATCTATAAAATTTAATGTATTATATACATATGTGTATATGTATTTAATTTATAGATTTTAATTTAATATAATAGTGTGTAATTTTAATGTGATTTGAAATATTTATTAGGTAAGGTTTTGGTTTTCAGAATGTTTTGTTTATTGAAAAAGTAATTGTTAAATATGTTTCATTTTGTAGTATGTATCATTCTGTAATCCCTTTTGGATCCAACACTTTTACCAAAATGGTTTGAATTAGAGTGGAAATAGTAAATGTAACCCCTTTAGTGTCTAACAACTTCCTCAAAATGGTTTAGATTTAGTGGGGCTAGTAACTGTTACCCCTTTAGTTTCCAAAACCTTCCCCCAAATGGTTGGGGATTGGACTGGAAATAATAAATTGAGCACCTTTAATATCCAACACATTTTCTAAAATAGTTTTGATTGAAGTGGAAATAGTAAATGGAACCTCTTTATGCCCAACCCATTCCCTAAAATATTTTACATTGGGGTGGGCCTAGTAAATGTAACCCCTCTAGTATCCAACACCTTCCTCAAAAGTGTTTATATTGGAGTAGGAATAGTATAAGAAACTCCTTCACTGTTCACCACCTTCCCTGAAATGACTTAGATTGGAGTCGTTATAGTGAAAGTAACCCCTTTGCTATCCAACACCTTCCCCAAAATGGTTTAGGTTGGAGAGGAAATAGTAAATATAACCCCTTTAGTATTCAACACCTTCCCCGAAATTATTTAGATGGGTGTGAAAATGTTATATGTCTTCTACTTCGCAGCCAAAGCCCTCCACCTCCGGCAAGCTCCCACACTGTCCCAGTTCAGGAGGGACCTCAAGACCTGGCTCTTTGGATAACCCCAGCACTCAACGGAGGCACCCCACCACCTTGAGACCCTCACAGGTGAGTAGTTGCTCTTTACCAGCCCTGATTTTTTGGTTGATTTATTTCTATATAACCCCTTTACTGTCCAACACCTTCCCTGAAATGTTTTACATTGTAGTGGGAATAGTACATGTAATCCCATTAGCATCCAACACCTTTCCCAAAATGGTATATATTGAAGCGGGAATAGTAATTGTAACTCCTTTAGTGTCAAACACCTTCCCCAAAATGGTTTAGATTGGAGTGGGAACAGTGAATATATCCCCTTTAGTGTTCAACACAATCCCCCAAATTTTTAGATTGAAGTGGGAATAGTTAATATTATCCCTTTGGTGTGCAACACCTTCTCCGAAATTGTTTAAATGATGTGGAAATAGTAAATGCATCCCCGCGCGCAGAGGCACAAGGGGGCCCCATAGGGCCCTCTTTATCTTCTCTCCGCCACTGTTTTCAAGGAAGAGGAACCACCATGAAAACCGCGGTGAAGTGGAAAGTCGTAATATGCTTGGCAGGACGGCTGCAGTCCCGCGAAGCATATTGCTGCCTCCTGACCACTGCAACAGCGCCAGGGAATGCGGCGGGGCAATGGTGGCCCGACCGCCCTAATTGTAATAGGGCGGTCTGAAGACCACCACTGCCACACCCTCACAAGTCTGGTGGTCTGTGGACCGCCAGACTCGTAATAGAGCCCTAAGTGTAGATTGTTGGAGGTGTCTCCAAATACTTTGGTTAAAGTGGTAGTAACAACCTTGAATGGCAGTGTGTGGGTAAATTTTTAGGATAGTTTGAATCATGGCATGTGCAAAATATATTGTTATGTTATGTGGGGAGCAGTGCTTTGTTTGACTTCAAATGTGGTTCAGAATTTCGATGTCATTGCCACTTTGTTTATTAGGTAATACGGCGTAAATAAATGGTACACTAGCGTTTTGATAAGCACCTTGTATGGTGTCTTCAAATAGTTTATTTTAGGTTGTAGTAACAGCGTTGCATGGCTGTGTAAGGGTACATTTTTAGAATACTTTGAATCATGGCTTGTTCAAAATGTATTATTATTTTACGTGGAGAGTAGTTTGTTTCACTTTCAATGTAGGTTAGTGCTACTTTGTTTATTAGGTAGTAGGGCATATACAAATGGTATACAAGTGTTTTTTTATATTCACCATATATGGTGTATGTCTAAGTGAAAGATTTGGGAAACATTTTGAATGTCACATGACACAAGTCTTATCCTCACCGCTGAATGCGAATGTGGAAATTTGGGTTGTTAGTTGACTGGGGTGTTAGCCTTGATCAAGCAGAAACCATTATCCTTGTCAGGGTGAGGCACAAACCAACCTTAAATTAACCTGTGCTCAATATTCTGGTAGCTTGGTACAGAGCAGTCAGTTAGACAAGCAAGCTTCCACAGCAAGTAAAAAATAGATTATTTTTTAAAATAAATAAAACAAGACCAAAACAACAAAAATCCAATTAATAAAACCAGAGATATTCAGGTTTAAAGATTTTAGTAAAAATAGTACAAACCACCAACTGTGGGTATGTGTTTGTGCGGGACTACGACAAAGTGACAAGTTCAGTCCAACCGCGATGGAGTGCAGGACATATACAAGGACCCAGATAGACCTGCTGAACAGAGTACCTTAAATCCTGGTTTGAGAAGCGTTGTGAAGATCCCTGTCAAAGATGCGTTGTGCAGCTGTAGAGATGCATAGGTTCCAACATGTGGTGAGGGTGCGATGCAAGGGCCTGTGTCATAGAGAATCCCATCAATGGGGCTTATAATGCAAAGTCCCGCATTGAGGATGCAGTGGGGGTGATGCATCATTTATGAAGAGCTGAGGGGTTGTGATGCGGAGGATGGCGTCCTCATCTAGGCTGCCGTCCATGATTGATGCGAGCGCCTACACCAAGGATGCATCGCACAGTGGCATTTCAGATGGAGTTTTGGCGGCGATGCAGTTCTTTGCGATGGGTCCAGTCCACACAGCAGCAGTGATGAGCCGGTTCTGCTCAGGTTTGCACCACGCAGCAGAGGAGATGCGTTGCTTCCGCTGTATCCACAGAGGCTGGCAGAGTACTTTAAGCCCACTTCCAAGGCACCATGACTGGGGAGGTACCACATAGCAGGATAGACTCACAGATGGCAGAGTCCAGGACCAGGTGCAAGGTGGTTGGAATCCTGTTGTGTCCCCGAGGCTTCAGATGAGGAGGCCAGCCAACTAGCCCTTGGAGTCACTCTGGGTTCTGAGTTCAAGAGATGCAGGTCCAGTACTTCCCTCCCTGGCAAGAGTGCAGCTGGCAGCAGGTCAGCACAGCAGGGCAGCAGTTCTTCAGATCAGCAGTCCAATAAACTTTCAGTCCCTTCAGCATCACAGCAGTCCTTCTCCCTGGCAGAGTAACCACAAGTCCAGAAGTGTACTGTGTTGGTGTCTGAGGTCTAGTATTTCTACTCAGTTGTGCCTTTGAAGTGCGGAAAAGCTTCTAGAGGCGTACCTTTGAAGTGCACAGTAACCCTAGGCGGGTAACTCCGCTCCGCCAGCGGAGTTTGCGGAGATTTGCCGACTCTGCGCTCCATGGCGAACGTGGAGATAGGCAAAACTACGCCTCCGTGGCGGAGCGGAGTTAGCCGCTCCCTCCCCCCTTCCAAATACTTTAAAAATAATAAAAAGAAGGCACTTACCTGTGTTTCTACCGCCTCCCCTGCCTGGCCGCTCTCCTTCCTGCTCCTCTTGTATCCTTTTTCATTCAAAAAACCACTACGTTGTACGTCTTGCATGTGCGCATGCGCACGCGCAAGACGTACAACGTAGTGTTTTTTTCAATGAAGAAGGACGCGAGGTGGCGAGGAACAGGAAGCAGAGCGGCCAGGCAGGGGAGGCGGCAGAAACACAGGTAAGTGCCTTCTTTTTATTATTTTTAAAGCATTTGAGGGGGGGAGCGGGGAGGGAGCGTTCTTCAGATCAGCAGTCCAGTAAAGTTTCAGTCCCTTCAGCGTCACAGCAGTCCTTCTCCCTGGCAGAGTAACCACAAGTCCAGAAGTGTACTGTGTTGGTGTCTGAGGTCTAGTATTTCTACTCAGTTGTGCCTTTGAAGTGGGGAAAAGCTTCTAGAGGTGTACCTTTGAAGTGCACAGTAACCCTAGGCGGGTAACTCCGCTCCGCCAGCGGAGTTTGCGGAGATTTGCCGCCTCGGCGCTCCGTAGCGAACGTGGAGATAGGCAAAACTCCGCCTCCGTGGCAGAGCAGAGCTAGCCGCTCCCTCCCCCCTTCCAAATACTTTAAAAATAATAAAAAGAAGGCACTTACCTGTGTTTCTACCGCCTCCCCTGCCTGGCCGCTCTCCTTCCTGCTCCTCTTGCGTCCTTTTTCATTAAAAAAAACACTACGTTGTACGTCTTGCGTGTGCGCATGCGCACGTGCATGACGTACAACGTAGTGTTTTTTTCAATGAAGAAGGACGTGAGGCGGCGAGGAGCAGGAAGGAGAGCGGCCAGGTAGGGGAGGCGGCAGAAACACAGGTAAGTGCCTTCTTTTTATTATTTTTAAAGCATTTGAGGGGGAGCGGGGAAGGGAGCGGAGCGGAGCTATGCTTAGCTACATGGAGTTTTTTTCAAACTCCGTGGAGTACGCGTAGAGGCACTATGCCAACTCCACCCACCCTTAGTGCACAGGTGCCCTGCCTTCCCTGGCTCCAAACTAACTACAGGCAGCCACGGTCCATGCAGGTAACAGCGATGGGGCCGCGTGGGGGGATTTTGAGGGACGATGCCGAGGGAAAATTAAATAAATAATTAATTTTCTCTCTGCATCGTCCCTCGAAATTCCCCCCACACAGCCCCACCGCCCCACCTCTGTTACCTGCATGGACTGTGGCTGACTACAAGGGGGATGCAGTCCTTTTTGTGGAGACAGGGCACAGCATATTCAAATGTAAGTAGGACTGGACCCAGCTCCACCCTCCCATTCTGCCAGTGAAGACACATTCAGTCACACCTATGCTCTGCTTTGCTTGTGACTATCTAGGAGGAATACACAAAGCTCAACTGTCTCCCACACTCAGTCATGTGACCCAGAGAAAGGCTGCAGGCACCAAATGGCTAAGGCAAGAAAATGTCAACTTTCTAAAGGTGGGATTTTCAAAATTGTAATTCAAAATCAGATTTCAACATAAGGCAGGATTTAACATTACAACCCCAGAGACAGCAAACATGAAGGAGTTACCTGTTCCCATTTAGAAATTATAAAATATAGTAAGGGAGCTCCAATGTTATCTTATAGGAGAGGTAGACCTTGCAGTAGTGAAAAACAAATGTAAGAGTTTTTCACTACAGGATATGTAAGTACATGTCCTATGTTTTGTAAATACATTGCATATGGCCCTCTGGGCTGTCCAGGGCTTACCCTAGAGGTGACTTATATGAATTAAAAAGAAGGTTTGGGACTGGCAAAAGGTTTACTTTGCCAGGTTGATAGTTTAAAACATCACACAGGATGCAATGGCAGACCGGAGACTTGTTTAAAATGCTACTTAAGTGGGTGGCACAATCAGTGCAGCAGGCCCACTAGTAGCATTTAATTTACAGGCACTGGGCACATGTAGTGCCACTTTACTAGGGACTTACAAGCAAATTAAATATGCCAATTGGGAATAAGCTAATCTAACATGTTTTACGGAGAGACCGCAAGCACTTTGGCACTGGTTAGCTGTGGTAAAGTGTGCAGAGTCCTAAGGCCAGCAAAAACAAAGTCAGAAAATCAGGAGGCCTGAAGGCAAAAAGTTAGGTGGAAACCACGCCAAATATGCCAGATCTAACAGGCATTCTTGCTGGAAATTGCAGTCTTTATTTTCAGGCTTCCCGTTGGGGTTCTTTTATGTTAGTCAGGTGCCTCCATTTCTGTAGGAGAATAAAAATGCATTTAGTTTTATTTTAAAAATTTCTTTATTGGTAGTTAGTGGGGGCTGAGTTAATTTACTTAGATTATAAATGTTTTAGGGTCACTTTCTGTCTACTAAGTGTTTTGAATGGATTACTTTTTGATCATGTTTTTCCAGGCATGTCATTTCTATCGTTTTTCGGTATGTTAGTATTTTCTTGACTTTGCTCTAATTTTTTTGTAGTATCTATATTTAAAAATATCATCATCATCAATATTCTTTATTCGATCATCAAATGACCTTAAATGATACAATAAAATACATCTTACATAATACAGTACAGCATATAGAGACATATTTAATAATAATATAAAAAGAAAATAAGAACAAATACTTTGTTAATAAAAGGTTTGGGATAGGAAAAAGGTTCATAGTATATTCTCTGCCCTCAAACATATAGCATGTTGTATGAAAGTTGCAATTAAAATAAATAATCTTGGTGTTGACAATGATTGCAAAAACACCGTAGCTGCCCACATTGTCTAAAATTAGATTGTTTTAAAAGAGGTAAAATGAGCAGCTTCCTCAATGCAGAATAGAATTTGCAGAGTAACATAAAGTGCAATGAGCATTGTGCAGAATATTAATAAAGAACAACGGGAATGGACCCACTAATGAATCCACATACCAGGATGACTCAGTACCATAGTCTGGAATGCAAAAAACCAATAGGTTTGTAAGAAGAACCCTCACCCACCAACCTACTTGGTGGCATGCTTCATCATTGGGTACCCAGTTGGGCTGCCGAGTGCAACCCAACTGTGCTTCAACGCCTGAATTACAGTGGAGCGGGTTTGGTTTTTGAGTGTGATATGTGCTCAACGTGGTGATGTTAAAAATGTCTCTGGGATCCCCCACTACTAGTGTTTATTCCTAGGGTCCTAGGACACAGATAAAAACTGAGCGGGGATATTATGAAGATGAAAAATTGGTCTTCGTTATCCCCTATAACTGGTCGACATGTTTCAGCCTCGTCTACAATAATGAGGCTTTAATCAGGCCCATATGATATGAAATGTGATGTGGCAAAATGGAATATAGCCACGTGAATTTTTTCAGCACACTCGCTAAGGTGTGCTGTGCATGCAGTGGTGTAACCGTACTTATGGACCACACTGTCTGGTAAAAATCTGGAAGACAAAGCACAACATAAAAGGACATACAAAACATTTAGAGAAGCATAATTATGACTGTTGCTTGGTAGCTTCCTTATCCGTTTATTGGTGATGTGCTTACGTCTTCATTCAAGTGCACTCCGTGAGTCGATTTCTGGAATCATCACAAACAGTCATTCACACATGGACATGCAACATACACGCAGTGTATGTAAATTCATGCATAGTGGTTAGTGTAGGCATGTATGTCTCATAATGAACGCTACAATCGAGCTGGCTTTGACTCATGCCTTTGCGGTCTCAGCCCGAATCATGGTGTGCTATTTATAGCTACCGTTAATCTCAGCATTGTAAACGCAACTAGCAATAGAAATTACCTAGAAATACTGGTCGAGGAAGGGATTTGCCTTAATGCAAATGCATGCGTGATCAAATGCATGAGTTATTAATGTATTCTTTATGTCTCAAAAGTAAAAATGTCAAGAGGTATAGAGATGTCTTACACCAGCTACGTAAACTGGGTAGCAGATCAAGTAAATTCAAGTTAGTATAAATAGTATGTATGTACAAAACACAAGGAATTTATAGACCTCACTCAAGTTTGAAACAGTCAGCTAGAACTGTCTGATTAAATGAGGCCTAGATGCAAAGCTAAGGATCTGTGCTTCTTGCATGAGCAGCTGTTCTAATTGTTTTCAAAAGACCGCAGGTAAGTTTGTCTTCAAACAAGATTCCCTAGTGCTTATATGAAGGAACCGTACTAATTTTCGCATTATTCTCTATAAAAACTATGGGGTCGATTCCGATTCGGGCCGGAAAAAGCACCGACAGACTCGGGGCCGGAATTTATTCCGACCGACACGTACCTGTGGCGCCCGACCCGCCAAGTACGATGCAAGGCGTGCAAAATCTGACCGACACGTACCAAACCCAAGCCGAACAACCGAGCCGCACGGAAAACAGCAATCCGGCCGGAAAAACACGCGAATTGAACCGACCGACACGCACCCGGAACAAATCCGACCGAAACGTACACGCGAACTCCAAACCGCAAAGTACGATGCAAGGCGCGAAAACCACGACCGAGTCGGACGGAGGAGAAGCCGTACGACCGACACGCATACAAAACCGAGCCAAAGTAACACAAAACACCGCGACCGACGCGTACGCAGCATAGAAAACTGCACAAACACAGTGTGAACGAAACGGAGAACACCGTACGAGACAAATGCAGGGTCCGACTCGGTCACAAGAACGTTTCCAACATGCACAGACAGTACAAAGGAAAAATCACACAAAAAAGGCCAAACAAGCAATTACAAAGCCAATAAATACTGGGGGTGGGGACAGAGAACAAAGACACACCCACAACTCCACCCATATAATGGACACAAATCCCAACCATGATCCTTTGCAAATGCCATTCTACTGCCAGCACCCAAGAGACAGCAACCACACACCCACAGCTCATCTCTCACACAAGCCACACACCATCAGCACACCAACAAATACCTACCTCACATACACCCAGCAAAACACACACTCACACACCCTCACCTGCACACCAACACACACATCACTCACCATCACCACCCATCACCATGCCCCCAAGAAGAATCACAAGTTCCTAGATTGTGAATTGGAAGTCATGGTAGACGAGATCCTCAGGGTAGAGCCACAGCTGTTTGGCACACTGGTCCAACAGACCCCCATCTCCCAGAAAACCAAGATGTGGGAGAGGATCATCAACAGGGTGAACGCACAATCACCATGTCTGCGCACAAAGACCGACATCCAGAACAGGTGGTATGACGTGCGCAGGAGGGTACGGGACCTGCTCAAGAAAGACTACCTCCTGAGCCAATACACCGGCAGTGGCCCTCCTGCCAAGCCAGTATACCTCAGGCCCTGGGAGGAGAAGGTGCGGGCCATCCTTCCGCCAGTGAGCGTATATGGACTAGAGAACATCCCAGAGCCTGGTGAGTACACAACAAATGTACACAATATTCTGCCACAATACACACACACATCACTGTCAAGGGAGAGTCAAACCATGCACTCATAGCAATTACACAGCAACCAGAACAGAATCATCCCAAAATGTGTATGTCAGTCAGAGAAACACAACACATGCCATCTCAAAGTTACATTCAACCGTGCCATCACATGTACAAACACAACTACAACTACAGCTAGGCAGTGGCACAAATAGAACTAACAAACACATCCAGACATGTAGCCACCACAACAACACCAACACACAGTGAAGACCACTGAAAGGAAGGAATTCTGTGTATGCTGGCCAAGTCAGTGTAGCCAATAGCATCATGGGAGTCGTAGTCACACATATTGCCCCCCACAACTATCCCATCAACACCACCATGAACCATGCGCACATCACAGGGAGTGGAGAAGGACTCACAAGATGGCTGACACTGGCAACTGCTGTGGGGAGCACAAGGCCCTGCTGGCAACTGTGCACCAACAAACAGCAGGACACCACTGACTGACATCCTGAGAGACAACTTCCACTCCCTGCAATGGAAGCACGTTCCATGGTGGGATATCTGGCTGGCTGGGTGGGAAGGAGGACTCGCACCACTGACCATAGTCACAAGCACCTCCCCTCACACACACCCTCAACACATACTCCACATAACCCACCTGGGAGAATGCAATGCCACACATCCTAACTCAAGGTCCCACAAAGAACCTCCACCCTGGGTTATGTCGTGTGAAGCACAGGGACACTCATGGGACTTTCAGCCAAACAACTGCCAGGACAACACTCCCAGCCATCCTGTCAGCACAGGCAGCCCACCCCACAGGGAAGCAGAGTCAAAAGGAAGGAAGCATGGGCATGCTGGGAAGGGGGGTGGAGGCAATAGCATGATGGGAGTGGTAGTCACAGATATTGCTCAGCCTCACAACTGGCCCATCAACACCACCCTGAACCATGCTCACATCACAGGGAGTGGAGAAGGACACACAAGATGGCTGACACTGGCTACTGCTGTGGGGAGCACGAGGGCATGCTGGGAACTGCACACCAACCAACAGCAGGACACCACTGTCAGCCATCTTGCCATTGCCCTCACACCCACACACACTGAACTCCCCACAAAAGCAAGTAAGTATGGGAATGCTGGGAAGTGGGGTGGAGGCAATAGCATGATGGGAGTCACAGTCACAGACATAGCTCACCCCCACAACTGTCCCATCAACACCACCCTGAACCATGCTCACATCACAGGGAGTGGAGAAGTACTCACAAGATGGCTGACACTGGCTACTGCTGTGGGGAGCACAAGGCCCTGCTGGGAACTGTGCACCAACAAACAGCAGGACACCACTGACTGACATCCTGAGAGACAACTTCCACTCCCTGCAATGCAAGCACGTACCATGGTGGGATATCTGGCTGGCTGGGTGGGAAGGAGGACTTGCAGCACTGACCATAGTCACAAGCACCTCCCCTCACCCCCCTCAACACAAACTCCACAGAACCCACCTGGTAGAATGCAATGCCTCCCATCCTAACTCAAGATCCCACAAAGAACCACCACCCTGGGTTATGTTGTGTGAAGCACAGGGACCCTCTTGGGACTTTTAGCCAAACAACTGCCAGGACAACACTCCCAGCCATCCTGTCAGCACAGCCAGCCCACCCCATAGGGAAGCAGAGTCAAAAGGAAGGAAGTATGGGCATGCTGGGAAGGGGGGTGGAGGCAATAGCATGATGGGAGTGGTAGTCACAGATATTGCTCAGCCTCACAACTGGCCCATCAACACCACCCTGAACCATGCTCACATCACAGGGAGTGGAGAAGGACACACAAGATGGCTGACACTGGCTACTGCTGTGGGGAGCACAAGGGCATGCTGGGAACTGCACACCAACCAACAGCAGGACACCACTGTCAGCCATCTTGCCATTGCCCTCACACCCACACCCACTGAACTCCCCACAAAAGCAAGTAAGTATGGGAATGCTGGAAAGTGGGGTGGAGGCAATAGCATGATGGGAGTCACAGACATAGCTCACCCCCACAACTGTCCCATCAACACCACCCTGAACCATGCTCACATCACAGGGAGTGGAGAAGGACTCACAAGATGGCTGACACTGGCTACTGCTGTGGGGAGCACAAGGGCATGCTGGGAACTGCACACCAACCAACAGCAGGACACCACTGTCAGCCATCTTGCCATTGCCCTCACACCCACACACACTGAACTCCCCACAAAAGCAAGTAAGTATGGGAATGCTGGGAAGTGGGGTGGAGGCAATAGCATGATGGGAGTCACAGTCACAGACATAGCTCACCCCCACAACTGTCCCATCAACACCACCCTGAACCATGCTCACATCACAGGGAGTGGAGAAGGACTCACAAGATGGCTGACACTGGCTACTGCTGTGGGGAGCACAAGGGCATGCTGGGAACTGCACACCAACCAACAGCAGGACACCACTGTCAGCCATCTTGCCATTGCCCTCACACCCACACCCACTGAACTCCCCACAAAAGCAAGTAAGTATGGGAATGCTGGGAAGTGGGGTGGAGGCAATAGCATGATGGGAGTCACAGTCACAGACATAGCTCACCCCCACAACTGTCCCATCAACACCACCCTGAACCATGCTCACATCACAGGGAGTGGAGAAGGACTCACAAGATGGCTGACACTGGCTACTGCTGTGGGGAGCACAAGGGCATGCTGGGAACTGCACACCAACCAACAGCAGGACACCACTGTCAGCCATCTTGCCATTGCCCTCACACCCACACACACTGAACTCCCCACAAAAGCAAGTAAGTATGGGAATGCTGGGAAGTGGGGTGGAGGCAATAGCATGATGGGAGTCACAGTCACAGACATAGCTCACCCCCACAACTGTCCCATCAACACCACCCTGAACCATGCTCACATCACAGGGAGTGGAGAAGGACTCACAAGATGGCTGACACTGGCTACTGCTGTGGGGAGCACAAGGCCCTGCTGGCAACTGTGCACCAACAAACAGCAGGACACCACTGACTGACATCCTGAGAGACAACTTCCACTCCCTGCAATGCAAGCACAGTCCATGGTGGGATAACTGACTGGCTGGGTGGGAAGGAGGGCCGGCTGTCAACCAAATACAACCAATGCAGACCATGTTCACACCCCAACAAATACATAGAAATGCCCAAATAATGCAGGACAATGTGCCACACCAATATCAACCCCTGACTGTGACGACTTAGGACAATGCAATGTACAGGCCCGCACCCAGAGGCACAGTCACAACTGTCAGGTGTGTCAACCATTGATGCCTGCAGTAACATAACATACATTGTGTGTGTCTCCCAAAAACAGGTGATGATGGGGACACAGCAGCAGACGCTGAGGAGTCCCAGTCCCAGGCTCAAGAGGATGCGGAGCTCACTGGTGTCGTACAGCCTCTGCCCTCCTCGGACGAAGAAGACCAACCTGGCACATCCGGTGCAAGTCTACATGCATCACCAGCAGGACCACCAGCTGCAGCACCAGCAGGACCACCAGCTGCACCCCCTGCACCTACCCCTCCAACGACTGTCACCACAAATACCATCCCTGCCGACATGGACAGAACAAGGAGCAACACCAGCACAGGGACCCTGGACCAACCTGGGGCCATGGACACCACCACCAACCCCCAAGGTGGACCAGGGTCATCTGTGTGTGCCACTGCACGCACTGCACATGTCACCAGGGGTGGTGGGAGGGGTGGGAGACAGAGGTCGCTGCTTGCAGAGGTTGCTGGTGTGCATGATGACCCCCAACTGGTACGCATAGCTGATGCGTACCAGTCCAGCACCGGAGATCTCAGCCAGGTAGTGGGGCTCCTCAGAGACATGAAACAGCAGCAGGCTGCCCATCATGGCCGCTTGGACTCTCACATGTCCCGTGTGGAGTCACACATGTCCCGCGTGGACTCACACATGTCCCGCGTGGAGTCCAAGTGGGATGCACTGCATGAGATGATGGCAGTGCACAGGGACATTTTACAATGCCTCCGCCAGATGAACAGCAACCAGTCCACACCTCCCTGTGTGCCAACAACATCTGGTGCTGAACAAACTGCAACTGCCACAGGGAGGGAGGATGACTCTGGCGGAGAGTCCCCTGCACCGCAGCAGCCTGTACTTGAGGGCCCCCCAAGAAGAGGGGTCGTCCGAGGAGGGGCAAGTGAGAGGCCAATGGCCAAGCGCAACTCCCAGGAAGCCTGAACCTGTTCTGGATGTTCACCTTTGTGCACAGACTGTTCACCCTGTTGACGGCAACACTACTCCCACACATTGCATGGGGAGTACAAGTTGGACCAATGTCTCAGACAACTGTGGCCCCGATACTGGGGATTTTGTCTACCAGGACTTTCAATTCACCTAGGAACTTCTGATTGCAAGATTTATGTACAGCACTACCCATCCTATGCACTATTCACACAAATGTATCACAATAAACACACTAATACACCATACTTGCCTCTGTTGTGATTCCAACGTGGGTGCTGTTATGGGGATGATGAACTGCAAAATTACACTGTGTATGCGAACTGCAACAGCAAGTACAACACAGGCATGTGAGTAAAGGCAACGTGACACATATGAGGGAGACACACCACCAGGGCTACACAACACATACACACCTAGGCCATCTGACTCATTGCCTACACTGATGTTGCCAGGGAAGACGGTGCAATGCACAGACACCACACCCATTCCCAGTTGTAGTCAAGTAGCCCACAGGTGCAGTAAGCAAATGGCAGTCAAATGTGTGACCACAGACAACGCACATCACAAAGTGAAGCACAGGTTTATTACACAGTTGCAACATGTCGTAACCACTACAGATGCAAGGTAATCCCACCTGGCAGCGGGCACACAGTCAACAACTGTAGACGGAAGGAAGTCCATGGGTGTGGCGCACATCACCTGTAGGGACACAACAGCTACCACCCTGGAAGTGCAATCACGTCGTCGGTGGACACAGTTGACCAAACGAATCTGAAAGTACCCTGTGAAGGACAGAAATGACACACAGTCAAAAGCAATGGAGAACAGGACAGAACAGCAAAACTCATGCACAATACATGTTACAAGATACCCACCCAGAACCAAGTTAGCATGTCAACACTGTTGGGGAGTACAGACCACCTGTAAGCACACATCGCAACACACATCCAGTCAAGAGGCCCATGGACACACTCCAACACACCAGAGCACCACCCACACATATCATGCATACTCACATCATTGACCTGACATCTCTGGATACTCACATTCAGCTGAAGAAGTTGGTGATGAGCTGTGTGCGGACATCACCATCATCATCATCATCATCATCACTGGCATCGTGGTCCAAGCCAGGATCCTCCACAGGTGGCGGATGTTGGTCATTGTCATCCTGGATGAGAGGCAACTCCTTCCGCACTGCCAGGTTGTGGAGCATGCAGCAGACGATGATAATCTTGCACACTTTCGCAGGGGCATATGGGAGGGACCCTCCGGTCTTGTCCAGGCAGCGGAAGCGGCTCTTCAGGAGACCAAATGTCCGCTCAATCACTCTCCTGGTCCGACCATGTGCCTCATTGTAGCGCATCTGGGCTGGTGTCACAGGGTTCCTGAGGGGTGTCAGCAACCACGGCATGTTGGGGTATCCCGAGTCACCTACGGACAGACAAGTGCACATTAGCTGACTTGGAAAAGTGGGCGGAATACTACAGATCAGATCACACACAATGGCACAAAGTCAGTACACACCGACAAGCCAGGCACGCTGGTTCTGCATCTGTGCCATCATCCTGGGGATGCGACTACTCCTCATCACAAAGGCATCGTGTGCTGAACCAGGGAAACGGGCACACACGTGTGTGATGGTCATATCTGCAAGACACACCACCAGTGCATTGACCGAGTGGTAGTGCTTGCGGTTACGGTAGGCCTGCTCCTGGGCCTGTGGTGGTACCAAAGCCACATGTGTCCCATCAATGGAGCCAATGACATGCGCCATCCTCCCCAGGGCATAGAAGTCACTCTTCACGTCAGTGAGTCGTCGCAGTCTAGGGAAATAGATGTACCGGTTCAGGAATAGCAACATTGCTGCCAAAACATCGCGGATCACACGGCTCAACATGGTCTGTGACATCCCACCAGCAGTCGCCACAGTATGTTGGAAGGTACCGGTGGCAAAGAAGTGTAGGGCTGCCATCACCTTCACCTTGGGGGTCAGCGCTGTAGGATACGGCCGGCCAGGCTGCAAATGTGGGGACAACTGCACTGCCAAATCCTCAATCAGCTGCCTGGTGAAGCGGTACCGTCGGATGCTGTCCCGTTCCACCATCGTTGCCAGGTCTGGGAATGGTCGATGGACAGCAGGAGCCCTGCAGTGCAGAGGAGAAGTAAGCAAGATTGTCAGTCAGCCCACATATGCGGCATTGAACACACTCAATATCCCAACATACATCATTATGAGGCACAACTACATGAAGTGTGCAGTTCCGTAAGGACATGTATGGTACATACATGGCCAACATCTGTCATCACGGTCCAACAAGTGGCATCAATAAGTCCCAGGTTGGCCCATTGGATATCATGAGGCCGTGTCACAGTTCCCATCTCCTGCTGCCGTGTCACAATCACCCCCACAGTGACATGTGAGGACAGATGTGCCCCAGGCATCATAGCTCAACGACAGGTACATTCCCAGGGACCCTGTATTGCCACATGGACACTGGCATTACATGGAGTATCATGTATACACCACAGCAAAACAACTATGACCCCCACAGGTAGTGGTCTTACTTGCCACTGCAGGACAGACATGGACGTCTGTGACACACACACGCACAACATCAAAGTCCATGCACACACAACGTGGATGTGGAGACTGTCTCCCATTGTGCACATGAAATCAGAGACATTGTAAACACTACATGCACACAGACTGTGGAGGACCATCACTATTGTGCCACTGGGACACCCTGGCTCAAACATACCGTCCCACATGGGACTCACGGGGTATGTGACATTACATACACATACACCACCGTGAAATGTGACCATGGCACATGCACGGATATGAACAGTTGCACATCACAGTGGTCATGTACACGTAACACCCAGGATCCTGTCCCCATGAACACGTGCACAGCCTGGGGGTTGCTGCCCCCAGGTGACACCCACAGGACAACATGTACACCAACATACACACAATAGGAAATGCAGCCTTACATGCCTTATGATACAGCTTGGACAGGCTGTCGTGTTGTAGGTGTGCCCCTCACTCCCTGGGAGCTATCTGTGGCTGGCATATGTCCATCTGAGACAGGCATGGTGACATATGCCAGTCACTTGTACAGGGATGCGTTGAACAGCAATGGACCGATCGGTGCCCCGGCCGGCCCATTGCATTCAATGTGTGCGGGTACGCGTTGTACCCCTGTACGCGTTGTACCGCAATGGACCGATCGGTGCCCCCGGCCGGCCCATTGCATTCAATGTGTGCGGGTACGCGTTGTGCCCCTGTATGCGTTGTACCAGCAATGGACCGATCGGTGCCCCCGGCCGGCCCATTGCATTCAATGTGTGCGGGTACGCGTTGTACCCCTGTACGCGTTGTACACGCAATGGACCGATCGGTGCCCCCGGCCGGCCCATTGCATTCAATGTGTGCGGGTATGCGTTGTGCCCCTGTACGCGTAGTACCGCAATGGACCGATCGGTGCCCCGGCCGGCCCATTGCATTCAATGTGTGCGAGTACGCGTTGTACCCCTGTACGCGTTGTACCGCAATGGACCGATCGGTGCCCCGGCCGGCCCATTGCATTCAATGTGTGCGGGTACGCGTTGTACCCCTGTACGCGTTGTACCGCAATGGACCGATCGGTGCCCCGGCCGGCCCATTGCATTCAATGTGTGCGGGTACGCGTTGTACCCCTGTACACGTTGTACCGCAATGGACCGATCGGTGCCCCGGCCGGCCCATTGCATTCAATGTGTGCGGGTATGCGTTGTACCCCTGTACGTGTTGTACCGCAATGGACCGATCGGTGCCCCCGGCCGGCCCATTGCATTCAATGTGTGCAGGTACGCGTTGTGCCCCTGTACGCGTTGTACCCCAATGGACCGATCGGTGCGCACCCATTGACAATGGCCTTGCCTGGCAACGGACGCGTTTTCGAATTTCGAACGAGTCGGTTGCTGGAAATTCAGTTGGTCACCCACAACAATGTTGCAAAATCATGTATGTCATGAAGTTGAAGATTTGAAGGATGCCGTGGGCGTGTATTGGTGCTGCTAATCCATGGATTGGCCAGATTCAGAAGATGCAAATGACTTGGACCTATCACTTTGGACACAAGGGACAGTATCTGCCTCTCCAGCACATATATATTGCTGGCTGTTCCCCTGAGAGCTCACTTGCCTGCACTACATGCTCCAGGACGACATCTGCCACTGCACTGCTGCTGTCTCTGCCCCTCTGGACCCTGCAATGGCACGTACTGTGGAGAGAGCCCCAGCCTTCAGCCTTGAGGAGAACCAGGCCCTGCTGGACAGCCTACTTCCACAGTACAGCAAGCTGTATGGGACACCAGGGAAGCAGGTGAGTGTTCTGTGCACTGCCTTTCTGAATGTGCATTTTGTCTGACTAGCAAGGCTGAAAGTCTGCACGCCACTGGCTAGCAGGCTCACTGAATAGTTGTCACCCCCATAGTGTGTAGTGACATGCACTGGACAGGTATGGTGCAGTGACAGTGCATTTGAACAAGGTTTTACTTCCCATGCAATGATACCATGTAGTGACGTCTGGCAAACTGTCCATGGGCAGCGTTGCACTGCCTGTGTACATCATGTGCCCCTGTGAATGAGACATGTATATACAACTGTGTCATGCACGGATATGTTGCATGTGTAGTAATGGCCTTTTCACTTTGTCATCCTGACAGGTTAATGCCCATCGGAAGCAGGAGATCTGGAAGGACATCGTCCGGGCTGTCCGGTCCGTGGGGGTCTACAAGCGCCGGATCCGCAACTGCCAGAAGAGGTGGCAGGACCTTCGGGGCTGGACCCGGAGGATTGCACGGGTACAGCTGAAGCTGTCGCCTCCTCGCAGGAGGGGCGGAACATGGACCCTGACCCCCACATGCTCCAGATCCTGGCGGTGGTGTTTCCAGACCTGGATGGGCAGCTGAAGGCCAGACAGCAGCAAGGAGGGGGTGAGTCAAAGACTGCACTGTGAACTCTGTATTACATGCTTTGTGCCCTCCTCTGGCCTGGTTCAACTGCCACAGTGCAGCAGTCATGTTGTCCAGGAGCCATGTCCCTCTATTGTGCACTGCCCACTCCTCATCTGATACCCAGGTGTGGCCCTTACATTCAGGGAATTGTGTCACTTGGGACTGTGTCCTTGCAGTTTGCTTCACTAAAGGTGGGGGACAGCATCTGTTTCCCTAACTCTGTTGTGGGCATCATGGGTGGGTCCATTGTTCACACAACGCCTGTGTTCGGACATGTAATCTGCGTGTTGCTTTGATATGCGGTCCACTTGCTGAGCTGAGCCACCACATGTGCCTGGGGTATCTGGCACACGCCCATGCAGCGGGTGGGAACAATGTTTGGGCCCCAGGAGTGTACAGATTACTTGTGTCACACATACATAGCCAGCTATCCACTGTCCAGGGCTCATCCCTCATTCATGTGGGGCAGGACAGTCATGCCTACTCCAGGCCATGCAATGCACTCTGTACTCCAACTCCCGTGTATCAGCTGACACATTGTGCGCAGTGATTTGACCCCTCAGGTGTCTGCCTCTGTGTCAGTGTGCTGTGGATTAGTTGCCAGGACTGCTGGGGTGTTTCTGGGTAGGGGCTCAGCATGCCACTGGAGATGTGACCATAGGAGACGATACTTGTGTGTCACGTAGGTGTTTGATCAGCTGCCCGTGCAGACTGGGGTATGCGAATGTGAAGTTCAGGCAGCTGTTCCCCATTCACAGCAGATTGTGAGGGGCTCAGGTTCAGAGGGTAGTGTCACAGGTCTCCCATATGTCCAATCGGTATGACCTGGACAGATGAGGGTTAAGATGATGTGTTGTGTGGGGGATGTACATGTGCACTTGTGCAGCTCCAGGACTTGCATTCCCCATGACCTACTATTGTGACACAGTGCAGAGTGTTGTTGTCTGGCTGCAAAGTCATACATCACTGAGACAGTGATGTATGACTTAGCAGTCATGCCTCTGCCATGGCATGTGTCTACTTATTGGTGATCCTGCAGGGGAGTGACATGTGCTACATGCACACCATTGTGGCGATGGCTATCAGGACATGGGTGCATCATGGTGTCTGTTGCTGGTATGCATCACATGCATATCCTATTTGACTCTGGGCGTCCCTTTCATCCGGAAACCTGTACTGACTCAGTGGCAAGAGTTGTGATGTGTGCATGTCCACATGATACACCGTGTCCTCTGCACTGTCCAACTACTGTGTAGTTGGTGCATGTGTCCACACTGGGGTGTTGCTATCCAACAGACAGCAGACAGATGGGTGCAAGGCCATGTGGGATGTGAGTGCCATGGTTGGCATCAGACTGACAATTGGCTCCTCCTGTTCAGTTAGGGCACTTTTAGCAATGTACAACTAATGATGCCAGGGCTTGCTCTGTAATGTGCTGTGCTCACAGTGGTGTGTGCGTTTGGTGCAGGTGACTGATGTCTGTCTGTTTCCCCATTGTTTGCAGATACATCCACGGCCACGGAAGGGGACAGCTCCACGGACCAGGAGGAGCCGGAGAGCCAGACTGGGTCAGCAGCCGAGGAGTGGTCGGAGGGACCCAGTGGCACGGAGGGTGAGGGGAGCCTCACCGAGGAGTCCTCAGCACCATCCACCTCAGCTGAGGACCAGAGCAACTCGGAGGATGACTCCCTTATGGAGGCGGGTGTCAGCAGCCACCACACCCCAGCTAGTGTTGCTGTCCCCGCCACCACCAGCACCACCACCGCCCTCCCATCGGCTCCCATTCCCCAGGTCCGTGGAGGCTCCCATGTTCGGGAGCGTGTCTCCTTTGGGCCAGGCACCGCACCCCCTGCCCCTGTGTCCCCTGCTGCCCTGAGTGAGGAGTCTGTGTACCTCCTTCGCCAGTTCTATGTAGGGCAGACAGCCATGCTGAGTGTCCTCCATGCGCACACCGCTCTGTTGACTCAGCTGGTGTCGTTCATGGAGGGCATCTCATCGGGCATGTCTGACCTACAGAGGGGCAATAGGTCCATGGACTCCTCCCTGACGGCAGCAGTGTCCCTCCTCAGACAGTCCCTCACCCCTCCTGCCTCTGCTCCATCCACACTCCCCAGCACCTTACCCGTCCCAAGCACACACACACCGGCACAGGCACACACCAGCACACACACATCCAGCACACAGACACACATGCCACAAACAAAACGCACACGCACGCACAGTCAGGGGACTGAAACCAGACTCACAGTGGATGGGGCCCTGGAACACACACACGCATCCACGAGCACTGCGCAGTCCTCAGTTGCCTCTCCCTCCAAAACACCCTCCCTTGCCTCACCTGCAACCCCAAAGACCCAGCGGCTCTTCCTCAGTGACCTCGGCCTCTTCCCCTCCGATCCAGCTGATACAGCATTCAGGGGGAAGAGGAAGCCCACCCACACGGAGCAGAGTGCCCCTCGCCCCCGGACACCCTCCCCCAGGCGCAGACAGACTGAGGCCCCCACCCGCAAGTCCCCCGGAGTCGTAAGAGCAAGACCCCGCCGCCGCCCTGCAGCTCAGGCACCAGGTCTCCTTCCTCCATCCCTCAGGCCCCCACTCCACAGGTGCCCCCACCACACCCTGCCCCAGGTTCCCCACCCACAGATATACCATCCCCAAGAGGATCCGGCCTTCTCCCCCTGCCACTTGCTCTCCCGGCACCACACCCCCGCTGCGCTTGTCTGTGCCACTGATGTGGTGAGGGTGTCCTCCCCTCTGTCCAGCCCACCTTGCCTGTTCCCCATTCTCCTCCCCTGGTGGTAGGCACTGCAGTGGAGTCCACTTCCACCCTGTCTGACTTGGGCACTGCAGTGGCGGACCTGTCCACTCCATCTGCAGGGTCCACTGCAGTCGTGCCGGCACCCACAACATCTGAGTCATGCCCCCAGTTGTGCCGGCACACACCATGTCAGACACCTCCACTGCAGTTGTCAGTGGCTCTCCAGCACCCACCACCCCTTCCCTGCTTCCTCCTGGTGAGCCCTGATCCTGTCCCTGCGGTGCCTGGCCTGCCCCCCGGTTGCCCCTCCTAGTGGATTGTCCCTGGTTTTGTGCAGGCATGCGTAGGGTGACATCTGCCACTGTCACCAAGTTTGGACTTTGACAATGGACTGGCCATTGGCCTTTGTGTTTTTCTGGACTTTGTTTTCATTCCACACATATGCTGAATAAAGCAACTTTCTGTTCTCTAGTGCTTATGCTTCTGATGTACATGTTGTTGATGATGCTAACCATGCCCTTGCTGCAGTGATGGTGATATTTGGTCTCATGATAATGAAGTGTTACTGTGCAGGAACCCATGTGGTCCAGGGGGAATGTGTCCTATCCTGTGGTGTATCCATGTCATCCATAGCAGCATCTGAGGGTGTCATGTGTTCAGTATTTGGCAATGGGATTTCCTACTTAGATTAGCTATTTCACATCTGTGGCTTCCACCCCTGCACATCTGTTGTGCCTGCCATTGTTCAATTCGTCTCACTTCCCTGACCGTGTGGCCATCTCCACTGGACATGCAGGTTTGGGCATCAATGGGGAAGGACTCATCCGTGTAGTCAGTGCAACATTGCTATACAAGTGTGTTGGATCTGTGCTGATGATTCCGTTGGCACTTCCATGACCAGGCTGATGTGACGGGAGCCCTCATTTGGTGCTAATTGTTGATTGTGTGACCAAGTGCTCAGCTGACATGATGGGGCCCTACTGAGGCAACATATGGCACAGCTTTCCTCACACAGGAGTGGAGTCCCCTCATGGCAGTGTGTACTCCTGTGACATTGCCTGCGCCCAAGGTGTGTGTTGTATGTGCATGTCTGTGTGTTCACTTCCGTTTAGCTGTGCATGCTGTGATCCCTAGTGTTGTACCTGTTTGTGATGCTTGCTGAGTTGACCTATGTTCCCCCAAAGTCTTCTCCCTGGGTTCTCTGTGATGTGGGTGCATGGCACATTACTGGTCATCAGGGTGTCACCCATAGGTGTGTTTGCTGTCAGGGCTGAGTTTGTGTGCAGACGCAGATGGGTCACAGTCAGGTTTCCCCTTGGCACTTGTTGTTTGCCCCTGTCATGTGATTTCCAGTTTGTGTTATCTTTCAGTGATTGTGACACGTTGTGTGTGTGACTGCTGGCACTCCTCAGGGTCCGGGCTGCAATGTTGGTTGTTGTCTATGTGTGTTCTTTGTGGGTGACCTTGGCTTCTTCATTGGTGTGTGACTGTGGCTGGGATCCCATTGGTTGGTGTGGTATTGCCGTCATGTCCATGTACAGCGTAGTGTGCAGTGTGTCAGACATTCAGGAGTCTTGTTGAGTGGCCATGTGTGATGTGTTTCTGCACCTTGGTTCCCACCCACCACCCTGGAATAGTCATGGGTGCATGTGCAATGTCACCAGTGCATGTGTGCTTCACTGCTGCACATTGTTGGAGGTCGAGGGGTGTGGTGTTGAGTGTGTGCAGATGAGAGTTGTTGCCCGGCTAGGCCCCTGCCTCCATGTTGGCCTTGGCTTACTGGCCATGCTGATTGATTTGTGCTTGTGTAGGTGTGATGGTAGTTTGTTGCTCAGGACACATGACTGTGGTTCACAGTGTGAACGACATTTAGCTTTGTCATCACAGTGGGATTGTAATGCAGCCCAGGGTCACCACATTGTGGGGGCCCTGGGGGTAGTGCTGTGGTGTGTCTGTGTCTTGCTGTGTCAGTTGCTGTTCCTACGTGCCTGTGTGACATGTGTGATTTGTGCTCCCTCTCATCTGACAATGCCTGCTTGCCCACATAGGGGATTTGGATCCATGAGTTACCTTTGTGTGGCACTGTATGCACATCTGTATGATTGGTATTCAGGTCTCCTCATGTGTTGTGTGGTTGCCTGGGGACACTGGCACCTCCCCTCACCTGTTGTGTATGATGTGCAGTGTGGGTCTGCCTGTTTGTGTTTGTGCATCTGCACCACTGCATTGGCATATCTTGGGTGTGCCATTGGCTGTATGTAGTTTGGTGGGTTTCCCCTGCTGTCCCTGGGACTCCTAGGTCATCGGTCAGCACAATGATCATGGTTTGTGTGTCCCATTGCTGCCATGGTATGGTATCTGTTCACCTCACATCTGCAGTCTCCACAGGGTATCTGCATTTGTGTGCCCATTGGTGCAAATATGTGGGTCTGCATTCTGATGGTCACTTCTGTCATTGTGTCATTGATGAATGTTGACAGTGTCAGCCCCCATGGGTGTTGTTTGTCTGCACATGGCCAAAGGTATGTCTTATTTGCACTGCAGTATTTGGCTCACCCAATTTATGTTGCAATGGGACACATACACTACTTTGCCACTGATGTGTTTTTTGTTCTGTGACCAGGAATCATCCATGCAGTTTGGCAGTTGCAGCTCTTTCTTTGTCAACACTTACCTTTTGGTCACTGTGGTGATGGGGCGTTAGACCCCATTGCCACAATGTTCAGAATGTGCTTCAGCTATGGACCCCACACTTACCTTTTGGTCACTGTGATGATGGGGGTTTGGACCCCATTGCCACAATGTTCAAAATGTGCTTCAGCTATGGACCCCACACTTACATTTTGGTCACTGTGGTGATGGGGCGTTAGACCCCATTGCCACAATGTTCAGAATGTGCTTCAGCTATGGACCCCACACTTACCTTTTGGTCACTGTGATGATGGGGGTTTAGACCCCATTGCCACAATGTTCAAAAGGTGCTTCAGCTATGGACCCCACACTTACATTTTGGTCACTGTGATGATGGGGGTTTGGACCCCATTGCCACACTGTTCAAAATGTGCTTCAGCTATGGACCCCACACTTACATTTTGGTCACTGTGGTGATGGGGCGTTAGACCCCATTGCCACAATGTTCAGAATGTGCTTCAGCTATGGACCCCACACTTACCTTTTGGTCACTGTGATGATGGGGTTTAGACCCCATTGCCACAATGTTCAAAAGGTGCTTCAGCTATGGACCCCACACTTACCTTTTGGTCACTGTGATGATGGGGGTTTGGACCCCATTGCCACAATGGTCATGGCCTGCTTGCATTGTGGGGGCCACACACATATATGTGTGGCACATGTGCTAGGGGGTCACATTGTATGTTCAAAGTCATGTTCAGTGTTGTAGGCATTTGACACAGTCTACACACGCTTGTCATGGTGTTGGGGGATGTCTTTTTCTTGCATTCCCTAGGTTGTGGTGTGCTGGTTGTGTCATGCATTGTCCATCCTATGAGTGGGGGTGGTAGTGGTGGTAGGCATCCAGCCCCCCTGGGTGAGGGTGGTAGTAGTGGTAGGCATCCAGCCCCCTGGGTGAGGGTGGTAGTAGTGGTAGGCATCCAGCCCCCCTGGGTGAGGGTGGTAGTAGTGGTAGGCATCCAGCCCCCTGGCTAAGGGTGGTAGTAGTGGTAGGCATCCAGCCCCCCTGGCTAAGGGTGGTAGTAGTGGTAGGCATCCAGCCCCCCTGGGTGAGGGTGGTAGTAGTGGTAGGCATCCAGCCCCCCTGGGTGAGGGTGGTAGTAGTGGTAGGCATCCAGCCCCCCTGGGTGAGGGTGGTAGTAGTGGTAGGCATCCAGCCCCCCTGGGTGAGGGTGGTAGTAGTGGTAGGCATCCAGCCCCCCTGGGTGAGGGTGGTAGTAGTGGTAGGCATCCAGCCCCCCTGGCTAAGGGTGGTAGTAGTGGTAGGCATCCAGCCCCCTGGCTAAGGGTGGTAGTAGTGGTAGGCATCCAGCCCCCTGGCTAAGGGTGGTAGTAGTGGTAGGCATCCAGCCCCCCTGGCTGAGGGTGGTAGTGGTGGTAGGCATCCAGCCCCCTGGGTGAGGGTGGTAGTAGTGGTAGGCATCCAGCCTCACCTGGCTAATGGGTGGTAGTAGTGGTAGGCATCCAGCCCCCCTGGGTGAGGGTGGTAGTAGTGGTAGGCATCCAGCCCCCTGGCTAAGGGTGGTAGTAGTGGTAGGCATCCAGCCCCCTGGCTGAGGGTGGTAGTAGTGGTAGGCATCCAGCCCCCCTGGGTGAGGGTGGTAGTAGTGGTAGGCATCCAGCCCCCCTGGCTAAGGGTGTTAGTAGTGGTAGGCATCCAGCCACCCCTGGCTAAGGGTGGTAGTAGTGGTAGGCATCCAGCCCCCCTGGCTGAGGGTGGTAGTAGTGGTAGGCATCCAGCCCCCTGGGTGAGGGTGGTAGTAGTGGTAGGCATCCAGCCCCCCTGGGTGAGGGTGGTAGTAGTGGTAGGCATCCAGCCCCCCTGGGTGAGGGTGGTAGTAGTGGTAGGCATCCAGCCCCCCTGGGTGAGGGTGGTAGTAATGGTAGGCATCCAGCCCCCTGGGTGAGGGTGGTAGTAGTGGTAGGCATCCAGCCCCCTGGTTGAGGGTGGTAGTAGTGGTAGGCATCCAGCCCCCCTGGCTAAGGGTGGTGGTAGGCATCCAGCCCCCCTGGCTAAGGGTGGTAGTAGTGGTAGGCATCCAGCCCCCCTGGGTGAGGGTGGTAGTAGTGGTAGGCATCCAGCCCCCCTGGGTGAGGGTGGTAGTAGTGGTAGGCATCCAGCCCCCCTGGCTAAGGGTGGTAGTAGTGGTAGGCATCCAGCCCCCCTGGGTGTGGGTGGTAGTAGTGGTAGGCATCCAGCCCCCCTGGCTAAGGGTGGTAGTAGTGGTAGGCATCCAGCCCCCCTGGGTGAGGGTGGTAGTAGTGGTAGGCATCCAGCCCCCCTGGCTAAGGGTGGTAGTAGTGGTAGGCATCCAGCCCCCCTGGGTGTGGGTGGTAGTAGTGGTAGGCATCCAGCCCCCCTGGCTAAGGGTGGTAGTAGTGGTAGGCATCCAGCCCCCTGGGTAGGGGTGGTGGTGCGCATTCAGGCCCCTGTGTGCATATGTGGCATTGGTGATGGGCATCCCGCCCCTATGGTGCTGCTGTTGCTGGTGTAAGTATATTCTGCATCCCTCTGTGTGTGTGTGATGTGTCGTGTACGTGTTGTATGTGTTTTGTGGTTGGTGTCTGACTTACCTTCTGCGCCGTACGCGTCCGTGCCTGTTCCGGTAGTAAATGTAGAATATTGGTATGATTGGGACGAAGGGATTCATGGTTGGTTCGTGTCGTTCGCCCTTCTCGTTGCTTCGCGTCGTCCTCGCCGCTGGCGTGTTCGTCTCGTAGCCGTGTATTGTGTTGTGGCGCGAATCGGAGCTTATGTGCGCCTCTCCCGGATGTTTTGACGTGCCGTGTGTAGCGACGGGTTCGGCGCGTACGGGAAGCGCATCGTACTTGGTCGGCCGGACGGAGCTGCATTTTCCCTTCCGTGCGACTCGATTCGGCGTTTCCGGATTCGCCTCGGTCGGAATACAGGACCTGGATTGGGTGAGTACGGCTCGGCCGGATTCTGTGCTGTTGTGCGCATCGTACTTACTCGTTCGGTCTGCTGTACGGATCGGTCGGGAAACAGGCATTCGCATGGCTTTTTTCCCGACCGAATGGTATTGGGTGCGCCTCCGACCGAGATCGGAATCGGCCCCACAGTCTAGACGCAATAATGTGAGGGTCCTTAGTGTTCCTAGAGGCTCTGAGAAAGGGGATACAAAGAGTTTTATCTGTAACTTACCGAGAGAAGGAATATTGCATGATAGGCAGGATCTTGATCTCGAGAAAGAAATTCAGAGAGTCCACAGGGACCCATTTAAGTTAAACCCTGCGAGGAAGACGCCTAGGAAAATTCTGCTGAATTTCCTTACTTATGCCGTGAAGGAGATGGTGTTGGGGCGTGCTTTGAAGGAAGGTTCCCTGAAACATGGTGAATTTAATTATCAAATAAGACCAGATTTAGGTAAAAGGACTGCTCAGAGACAATGGGAGCTGGGTACCAGGATGAATGAGTTACGGAGCAAAGGTGCCCAGGTCCAGATGAAGTTTCCAGCGATGCTGAAAATTATGTGGCGAAACAAGATGTATAACATCAGCAGTCCGGGAGAAGTTGATACCTTCCTAGCGCAGATGGAAGGATGAGTCCTTTAGCTCCCATAGTCTTTTGTAATATTTGTAAGGGGTCCTATATCAGATGAAATAGTATAGGTGCCAAATGCAAATTAATACATTTATAAATTTAATTTGAACTGTTAGGCTGTTTTCCCATTCTCTTTTTTTTTTAAAAATACACGTATATACCTCTCTTTGGGAAGGGGGGTCACAAAGGGCGGATTATGTCACCCAGGGAGAAGAGGGGTTTCCCGGGGAGGGAGGGGATGGGAAAGGGGGCAATGGGTGTGGGGTGCATAGGGAAAAAGAAAAAAAATGAGTCCTCTTTTTGCTACTCTCGAAATTGGTTGAGGGTATGTATGGGTTCTATCGGGTTGGGAAGTTCAATCTAGGATTTATGTCGAAGGAGATGAAGGAGGCAAACAGAATCAGAGTTTGGGGTTTCGAGTATGGCTATGGATAGGTCGAATTTAGTTAACTTTCTAACATGGAATGTGAATGGTTTGCGAACTAGGAAGAAGGTGGCCCGGGTGACAGAATTCCTTAAGAATAGTGAGGCGCAAATTATATTGTTGCAAGAGACCCATCTAGAATGGAGTGAGTGTCGGTTATGTTTTAATAAGCTACGGTGGGTCCAGGAGATAGTGTGTTCTGACCAGAGAGGGAGCACTAGAGGAGTGGCCATAATTATTAGAAGCAACTCGGGAATAAGGCTAGTAAAATACGAATCAGACCTCTCTGGTAGATGGTTAGTAGCCACCCTATCGATTCATGGTAGGCCAGTAGTGTGTGCAGTATATTATGGTCCAAATAATGATCATTCTGAAGCTTTAATGAAGCTAGAATCCTGCTTGGTGGAGACAACGGCCCCGATTGTACTTGGAAGAGACTTTAATTTAGTGCTGAATAAGGAGTTAGATCGAACATCGAGAGCTAAATATATTTGCCCCCCTAAAACGTTTGCTAGATTGAAGAGTATGATGACGGGATTCAACCTGATTGACATTTGGCGCAGTAAGATGGGGGAGGGGAGGGATTTCACCTTTTACAGTAAAAAGTATCAACATCATTCTCGTATTGACTACTTTCTGGCAGATCAGGAGTTGTACGCAAAGTGGAGGCGGTAACTCATGTTCCTGCGGTTTTGACAGACCACTCTTCGGTGGCCTTATCTTTGAAGTTAAATCAGAAAGTGGGGTTGAGAAGATGGACGTTAGATAGGATGATTTTACTCGACGAGGAGGTAGTACTTAATTTAACGGAAAGAACTGATGACTTTTTCCTGCTTAATAAGGGTTGTGTAAAGGGGCAAATAGTTTGGTATGCATTTAAAGGATACTTAAGTGGAATTTTAAGTTCTATAATGGTAGGGAAAAGACATGAGGTGAAGCAGGAGGATGAGAACCGAATCAGGGAGATTAAGGTTAGAGAAGGCGATCTTCTGAAAGCTTCGATGGAAGGTTCGGATAGAGTATCCATGTTTAGTAGAGAAGTAGAGGGACTACAGGTGGAATTTCAGGCACGGCTAGATAAGAGGATAAATGATAAATGGAAAGTGAGCAAGCTCCAACACTTTGCGTATGGAGAAAGGTGTAGCTCACTGCTGGCCTGGAAGGCTAAAACAGATAGGGCCAGAAACATAATACATAATCAAATTAGTAGAGAGTCAGGGGAGTTGTTGTATTCAAATGTAGAAATAAGTGGAGAGGCCGAAGTTATATGAGTAGCCTCTATAGTGATGATATACATCTTAGGCAAGAATGCATTGAGGCATGGTTAAAGATGACAGAGCTCCCACAACTAACAAACGAGCAGAGGATGGCTTTGGAAGGCAAGATTACGGAAGAGGAGATCAGGGCACAGTGTAGGAGAATGGCAGGCGGAAAGGCAGCTGGACCAGATGGTCTTCCAGTTGAGCTCTACGAATCACTGACAGAATATCGACTACAAGAATATCGACGTCAAAAATATCGGAGGCGAAATATCGAGATCCAGAATATCGACATCCTATCTACATTATGGTAAGTACAAAAATATCAAGAAAAAAATATCCATGTCAAAAATATCGTTGTTAAAAATATCGTTTGTTATTTAAGTTTAAAAAATAATGTAAAATAAAGTAAATAATACATATATAAAATAAACATAGTTAAAAAAAAATTAAAATGTTTAAAAGTTATAAATATATATATATATATATATATATATATATATATATAATGTAAAAATAAATTAAACAGATGCCTATAATATATAATATATATACTTACTAATAATTTTTAATAATTATGTTATTAACTTATATAAAAAAATATAATATATATATTATAAAAACATCTCTACACAATAAACAATAATATAAATAAATATTATATAAATATATATAACAAACTGGAGAAAAAAATTACTCTTTTTAATATTAATTATATACTACATTAACAAAAATAATATAAAAACTATTAGATAGCAGAGGTAATAAAATTACTATTCTAACTCAAAACAGACCAACACTAAGGAAAATGTTGGATAGCGTAGGGATAAAAATTACTATTCCCACTCCACAGAATGCAACAGTAGGGAAAGTGTTGGATAGCGTAGGGATAAAAATTACTATTCCCACTCCACAGAATGCAACAGTAGGGAAAGTGTTGGATAGCGTAGGGGTAAAATTTACTATTCCCACTCCAGAGAGTGCAACAGTAGGGAAAGTGTTGGATAGCGGATGGGTTAAAATTACTATTCCCACTCCAGTGAGTGCAACAGTAGGGAAAGTGTTGGATAGCAGAGTGGGTTAAAATTACTATTCCCACTTCAGAGAGTGCAACAGTAGGAAAAGTGTTGGATAGCGGGTGGGTAAAAATTACTATTCCCACTCCAGGGAGTGCAACAGTAGGGAAAGTGTTGGATAGCGGAGGGGTTAAAATTACTATTCCCACTCCAGAGAGTGCAACAGTAGGGAAAGTGTTGGATAGCGGAGGGGTAAAAATTACTATTCCCACTCCAGTGAGTGCAACAGTAGGGAAAGTGTTGGATAGCGGGTGGGTTAAAATTACTATTCCCACTCCAGAGAGTGCAACAGTAGAGAAAGTGTTGGATAGCGTAGGTGGGTAAAATTACTATTCCCACTCCAGGGAGTGCAACAGTAGGGAAAGTGTTGGATAGCGTAGGGGTTAAAATAACTATTCTCACTCCAGAGAGTGCAACAGTAGGGAAAGTGTTGGATAGCGGAGGGGTTAAAATTACTATTCCTACTCCAGGGTGTGCAACAGTAGGGAAAGTGTTGGATAGCGTAGAGGTTAAAATTACTATTCCCACTCCAGTGAGTGCAACAGTAGGGAAAGTATTGGATAGCGTAGGGGTTAAAATTACTATTCCCACTCCAGAGAGTGCAACAGTAGGGAAAGTGTTGGATAGCGGAGGGGTAAAAATTACTATTCCCACTCCAGTGAATGCAACAGTAGGGAAAGTGTTGGATAGCGGGTGGGTAAAAATTACTATTCCCACTCCAGTGAGTGCAACAGTAGGGAAAGTGTTGAATAGCGGAGGGGTTAAAATTACTATTCCCACTCCAGAGAGTGCAACAGTAGGAAAAGTGTTGGATAGCGGGTGGGTAAAAATTAATATTCCCACTCCAGGGAGTGCAACAGTAGGGAAAGTGTTGGATAGCGTAGGGGTTAAAATTACTATTCCCACTCCAAAGAGTGCAACAGTAGGGAAAGTGTTGGATAGCGGAGGGGTAAAATTACTATTCCCACTCCAGTGAATGCAACAGTAGAGAAAGTGTTGGATAGTGTAGGGGTAAAAATTACTATTCCCGCTCCAGGGAGTGGAACAGTAGGGAAAGTGTTGGATAGCGTAGGGGTTAAATTAACATACTTATTAATTAAATAATTTTTGTAGAATAAATCACATATTAAAATTAATTAACTAAGAAATTAATAATAAATACCAATAAAATTAAATTAATAATTACTTAAATAAAATTGAAATACTTCCCACCCTATTCCCCCATAAACACACAACCCACTACACATAAAAAAGAACACAATTAATTTAATTCGCCATTAATCTATTAATAATAATTAATTACCAATTAATAATAAATTAATTAACAATTACAACAAATAAAAAATAATAAAACATTAATTATAATTAATATAATTATAAATTATTCAATTAATAAAAATTAACTACCAATTATTAATTAATTAACAATACATTATTTATCAATAACAATAAATTAAAAAATATTAATTAATTTATAATTATTAAATTACTTTCCACTCTATTCCCTATAAACCCACAACCCGCTACACATAAAAATTTACATAATTAATTTAATTATCAATTAATCAATTAATAAAAATTATATAGCAATTATTAATTAATTAACACTAAATTAATTAACAATAACAATAAATAAATAAAATAATACATTATTTATAATTAATATAATAATACATTAATCAATTAATAAAATGAACGACCTATTAATAATTAATTAAGAATAAATTAATAATCAATAACAATATTTTAAAAATATTAATTAATTAATTATAATTACATTACTTCCCACCCTATTCCCCTATAAACCCACAACCCGCTCTGATACTAAAACGCATAAAATATTAAATAATTAATTATAATTAAATTACTTCCCACCCTATTCCCCTATAAACCCACAACCCGCTCTGATACTAAAACGCAAAATGTACTTTAAAAAATTACTAATTTCTAAACATTTACTACATATATTTAGAAATAAGTAAAATACATTACAAAAAATGTTAAACATACATATAAAATACATACTAAAATACATAACACTAATATAAATAACGATATTATTAACAACGAAATTTTTGCCTACAATATTACTTACTTCGATATTACTAACTTCAATATAAAAAAAACGATATTACTTACCTTAAGGTCGATATTCTGGTCAACGATATTCTTAACATCGATATTCTGTCCCTCCGATATTGTTAACTCGATATAATTGTAGAGTCGATATTCTAACTTCGATATTTTGACTGTTTACCGAGCTCTACACCCACATCATAGACAAAGTGGCCCCAATCTTAAAAGATCTATTTAATGCTATATATATAGATGGGGAATCTACTTCCAGTTCTTGGTCAGAGGCTACAGTAACTTTAATATTGAAACCCAACAAAGACCCGCAGAGAGTGGATTCATATAGACCAATATCCCTCTTAAATACAGATTATAAGATCTTTTCTGGGATTGTAGCATCAAGAGTGGCGAATGTTATAAAGGGAGTTATGCACTCAGATCAAAAAGGTTTATACCAGGGAGGCAGCTGAACGAACTTACATTTCTGATGTTGGGGGTTATAGATATGGTGGAGGCCCAGAATCTACCTTTGACCATACTAGCTGTAGATGCAGCCAAGGCCTTTGACCAAGTGCACTGGGCGTATCTTTGGGAGACCTTGAATAGTTTTGGGTTTCCTCAGAATCTTGTGGAAGGCTGTGCAAAATCTATACTATCTCCCTAGGGCGAAGGTGTTGGTGAATGGAGAATTGTCGGATTGGTTTAACATCTCGAGGGATAAAAGACAAGGATGTCCCCTGTCCCCAACCCTCTTTAATTTTTATATAGAGCCCTTCGCCAATTTGATTAGAGCAGACCCCACTATCCTTC